>JABEZY010258746.1:0-17285 GCA_013467495.1 Gossypium gossypioides | reverse complement strand
TAAATTTAAAAAAAAACGGTTTTTTTTGGTAAATTGCCCTAAAATATTAACTAAAAATCCAACAGAAAAACCAAAAACCAAAAAGAAAGTCCAAAAGTTACCAACAGTCCAAAAGCCCATATTTAAACAAAAAGTCTCTTAAAAACTGTTTTATACTGAGAATTCAACCTGAACTCCCATGCGCCGTTCGTTCCTAAGTCTACGAAATTCTTGAGATGATAAAATATTGGGTGAGCTAGAAGCCCAGTGTGGTTTTAACTCAAGTATACAAACAATTAACATATCAAACAAATCAATTTATTATAAAGAACTTACAAATTTTAAATTTGCAGATTTTAGTATACATGTTTATGATAATGCAAATTTTTCAGAAATTTCCTACCCAACTCGGTATACACCAATTAGAGTTCCTTAGAACGTGTTCATCCAAAACACACCAACAGATAATTGTGGACAGTGCCACCAGAATCGTAGACAAGCTGCCAAAACAGATAAATGTGGTCATGCCACCAAAATCGCAATCAAGCTGCCAGAACATATATGTGATTAAACCACCAGATAGTGCAGATAATTAAACTGCCAGAACTTCTTCCTTACCATATCATCCCAACCCCATATAATGTGACATGACATGAAAATACATAATCAAAACAGTAAGAATGTTAAACATGCAATCATATATTTAATAGAAATCAGCTGGCATGAGATTTCATACTTTGCAGAACAAATATGTCAGATTTCAATAATAACAAATCAATTAAATCAGAATAGCCACAATATCACATGCCATGAGAATTGGAACAAAACATAACTTATTAATAATCGTACAACAATCATTTGATGGATTTAAACAGAATACTTACCTTCTTTCAATAGAAATATCCTTTAGCACATATGGCTACTTTATGTTACTTGTAATAATTATCACATTACTAAATTAATCGAAAATCAAAACATGCTATATACTAGTCATACGAGATAAAACACACACCAACTATCCAAAATCACCAATCTAAATCGCCAGTTTGCTGGAGGAGGATCCGCCTCTCGAACCTCACCTAAATAGAATTGAAACGAGTAGACCAATACCATTAAGCCAAAACCTCCACCACAAACCTCTCTCGTAACACATTGAAAATAAACAAATAAATAGCAATCCTAAGATGAGAACGATTACTATACTGAAATTCCTTGCCTCGCACGGCCAAAACGAATAAAAAGGACGACATAAAAACTTGAGGTTTGAACAACAATAAAATAGCAGATGGAAACGGAAAAAGAGAAAGATAAAGAAAGAAAATGGTTTTCTAGGTAGGAAAATAAGGAAAAATCGGAAAATAAAAGAAAAGAGTAGCAAAAGGGGAAAAATGACAGATAAAGTGTGCATACACAAGGAGATTTTGGTTAGTTATTATCATAATCAGATTGCTTAGAATTTGAGTTTGACTTAGTTCCTGATAGCTTTAGGTGGCATAATTGGGAGAAACAAAAATAATTTCATTTTTGCACACGACAAGATTCAAACTTGAGACTTATAAGTAATCTAAAGCTTTACCATTTAACCAATAGGCTCATTCTTATTAACAAATATACAAAAATAATAGATAAGCTAGGTGTGACTAGCTAGATATAGTGATAAAAATAATCAAAATTTTAAAGAAAGAGAATTCAACACAAAACCTTAAACCTATTACCAGCACACTCAACCATTGGACCAAACCAATTTACTTGCCACAACTCCTACAACATTTATTTTAAAACAGGGTGTGATCACCTTTGGTTTACTAACCTAATTCCTACTAACCTAGTTTTTGGGATGTGACAATTATTATATTTATAAAACATTAATAATGATAAGTAAACTAAGATTTTTATATTTATCACATCAATTAATATTATTTTAACTATTATTATTAATTAATATTACAATTGTAACACCCCATACCCGGCCTAGACGTTACGGTTGGATTATAGAGATTAATCGCATAAGCAAAAGCAACAAATGTTTAATTTTGATGGAATCCATTTTCAGCCGAAAGAAGATTCAATTTGACAAACTCTTTGTAAAACATGGCAATTTCCAAAATCACATCTTAAAAGTATTACTAAATTCAAAACCAATTTATTTGAAAACATTTGCAAACTAAAACATTTAGAGAATTTCAATTAGTCTTGCAGCGGAAAAATCATATAGCGTATTGTTTATAAAACCGTAGTTTATTATCTTTAGTTATCTTAAGTCAAGCGTCATTTAAAAGATTGAGGCTTTTGCATAAGAAATACCAAAATAATCCCAACGACCTAAACAAACATAAAATGCCCAAAAAACTAAATAAATCCCAAGAAAGTCCAAAATGACCAAATTAAACAAAAATATAGTCCATAGCACTTAATTAAAAAAAAATCGATAAAACCTCTATTAGGTTTTTCAAACGTAATTTTCAACAGTCGCTTAATTTAATTGAGACCAATTTATCGAATTATGCACCATGTACGAAAGTGCCAGATCAAATCCAAAAGTAAACCGTAAATTTAAGACTTAAGTAGTTACCAAATAGAGACAATCGCCTAGATTAACCAAAGCCACGATTGAAAACATTAAATTAAATCAAATCCAAAAATCGTACTACAATTCACTTAACATTTATTTCCAAAATCAATAAGACACAATTTACGAATTCATAATTAACGTTATTAAAGATCAAACTGAAAATGGAAAAGCTCCAAGACTTTCGATTTGTTGAGTCCGAGATCTAGCTACCCGAAATACCTGAGAAGGAGAAACTAGGGGAGTGAGCTACACAAGCTCAGTGTGAGTCCAAAACAAAAGTTAATGGCAAATGACGAACTAATCAAATATACTTAAAAGTATTTACTGACAACATACAAAAATCTCGAACCTATAGTCAGATATATGAAAAATTTCCATTAACATATAAAACACGAATACAATATTCCAACCACACATGTTACTTAATCACATCAGATTATATAAAGCATTTCACAAAAATCCCAACGTTCACACAAACAAACATATACTCGGATGCGAAATGAATGCAAGAAGTAAAATCCCACCCAACCAACCAAAACACTACTCTGACCACCCTACACCCCTCAATTGGGCTATGGTAGGCCCATCCGCCCTACACACTATGATAGTGGATCTAAGCCACTCGAATAGAAATATGCAACTGAGCTGACATATATATTGCGGACATACCACTATCAAATTAATTTGCAGTTTGACTACCAAAACAGATTTCCTTCTATTCACAACCAAAACCCAGGATTTTTATGCAAATGAAAATATGCACACAATATGCAAATAGACATACAGAAATAGGAATACACATTCGGTTGAATAGATTTAGAATCAGAAATACTTGTATTCAGTTATAACATAGCAGACACACTAATCACAATGTCAAAATTATCATATCCCAAACTCATACTAAAGTCAAAACTAATTTACCATGCCATAAACACGTTTATGCAATAACAAAATTAAATTTAATTAATGCCTACTCATAATCAAATTTAAACCAAATTAATGACCCATACACTCGTACAAAACTTAAACGTATAAGGAATTGACCAGGGACCAAAACAAGACATTTTGCAAAAAGGTTGCAAAATTTACAAAATAGAACCACACGGCCGTGTAGGAGGGTCCGGATTGTGTGAATGGAAGACACGTCAGTGTGACAGACACACACGGTCATGTGGCTGAAACACACGCCTTTGCGACTGAGACATATGGCCATGTCAGCAGACCGTGTAACTCACTATGCCCGTGTGACTAAAATTACGCATTTCTAAGAGTAGAGCAGATATGACCGTGTAACTGAATGACATGCTCGTGCGATAGTGATTCACGGTCGTGTGGTTGAAACACAAGCCTGTGTACAATCGACAAAAAGAATTCCCTAACACAGAGGTCACACGGCCGTGTGGATCGCCTGTGTGTGGCACACACCCATGTGGCTGCCTGTGTGGTTTGTAAACCACCCCAAAATAGACTGAAAGTCATGAAGTACCCCAACAAATTGACCTTTAATTACAGTCGTTCAGAAACACACCTAATTTTACGAGTCAAAGTACCAAAATTGACCGATTTGCCTCTATTCTACCGATCGAAAAACTCAATTATGATTACCCATATAATATTTAAAAAACCCCGATCAAACAATATTAAATAATCAAACAAAACTAAATTACAAACTCAAAAGGAAACACTTACACGCTATAAAACTTTGACAAATACAAATGCTGATCCTCTAATAAAGCGATAGAAATTAAAGCTTTAATGCAAAAGAAAGTTGGCATAAAACTACTAAAAATTTAATATTCTAATAGTGAAAAAAGTAAAGATGTAACGCCCTGAATAATTTATTTCTGTTTCTGTAAGTATTTGACATAAATGTGTATCTGCTTCAGTGGTTAAGTGTTCTGGGTGTGTGTGTGAGGTCTTGGGTTCAATTCTCACTTTGGCAATTTTTGATATTTTTTATCCAAGCCTTACCCTTGTTGAGTGGGCTTATAGAAAATTGTCTGTAAATCTATATTAGAATGAGCTTGTTAGTTTGAGTGGGAAGGGAGCTAGTGTGTAGGAGGACCTGTATTCGAATCCCTGTACAAGCATAGATGTTAATTTTTGTTCGGTTGTCTGATACAGTTTCGGTAGAGCTAAAATTCTGTGGGAGTTATGAGTTAATAGGTTAGTGGGAGAAAAATAAGGGATTTGGGGGTTATCTTTTATTTTTTATTTCTTTTTGCTAAAATTTTCTCTCTCATTCAAAGAAAATCTAACATCAAATTTCTTCTGTTTTCCCCTTTCTGATGTTTCTTTTCTCCTTCTTTGCATCTCTTTGTTTCGGTTCTCTTTTAATTCGGCTTGTGAATCCGTTGTTTGATCGTGCTGTTGGAATTGTCGGGTTCTCCTTTTGGTTTAGTAGAACTCTGTTGTCGTTAACTTTTGGTTTGGGATTTTTAGCAATGTCAATCTGTAGTGATTGATTGGTGGTAATTCGTGTTTAGAAGCAGATTGTGGAGCAGAAAATTACACTCCAACGATTTAGTATGCATTATAGGTGGTTTTTCATCAGTGGTAAGTCGGTTCTGTGTTGATTCTTATGTCGAATTCGTTAATCAATCTGCTAAATCGATGTTGGGTACTCTATTTTTAGGTTTCGAAAGGCTCGAGATTATTTTTGCCTTAAAACCGTACCAGGTTGTGTACTTAAAATGTAGAAAATTGAGCTTCGATAAAAGTTGAAAAACCATTTTGTTGATTCCACACGGGCGTGTGCCTGGCCGTGTGTGAGACACAACTGTGTGATCGACGAAGGCATGGTCGTGTGTAAGACGCGACCGTGTGAGCCACACGGACTAGGTCAAGTTGGGCATGTGGGCCATACGGGTAGGCCACACAGGCAAGGCTAATCTGGGTATGTGGGCCAACATAGGAAAGCCACACGGACATGTGGGCCCATAATTTTAAAATTTTCCCTAGGGTCGCAGGGGCCGTTCCAATCGAGTGTGGGCCTACCGTAAGGTCGGTAAGAGCTAACTAGACCCTAAAATTTTGTGTTCTGTTATTCTGCTTTGAGTTGGACACTATTATGTATGTCCGTTTAATCTGTTTATATATATGACATTCGTATATGAGCATGTTATGCATGGAATAATTGTATCTGTATATCTGTATCTGTGACTATGGTGGGTTTTCATATGTGAAGGAAGAAGGAAGTGTTCTGTATGACGTTCATCGCCTATATTCTGCCAGCTTGGTTGCACTTTATTTGATATTTGTCGTAACAACACGATATGGTGTGTAAGGATGGGTAGGTGTTTTTAACCCCACATGGTGTGTTGGGATGGTCAGAGTTGGTGTGCAGAGGATGGGGGTAGGATTTTGTATATTTGCTTTGCATATCTGATTCTGTCATCTGTATTTGTAAAGGACTTAGGTCCGAATCTGAATCTAAATCTGACTGTATATGTGATATCTGTATGAGTTGCATGTCTAAATTCTGTTGGGTTACAAACTGAGTTTACGAAAACTCACATCAGTTTGTCTATTCATTTCAGGTAATCCACTGACTTAGGCGGACCGGTGTGACAGAGCCTCGCGGTGACCACGTGTTCGTACTGCTTAGGATTTTGATATTTATTTATTTATTTAAGAATTTTTTTCTGGGAGTTTGTAATTTATGGACTCTCCGGACTGTTTGAATTTATTTTGGGATTTGGATTTTAATTTGACTTTTTATTTTCGATGATCGACTTGAAAAATAAGGTTTTTACTAAAATAATAGTGTTCTAAAAATTACGATTGGGATTATTAAATATAATGATTTCTAAGGCTTACGGCATAAATTATATTTTGACAATAAATTACTTAAAGGACATTTTCAATAATAGTTTTAAAGAATAAGGGTTACAAGGCTTTATCGAAATAACTCTGTTTTCAAACCCTTCTTTGTGATATCTTCAGATTCAACCATAACGTTTAGGTTGGGTTTAAGGTGTTATATTTAGTTGTATCAGAGCCAGGTTGCGAAACTTGGGCTGTGAAATTTTTGGTTCCAGAAATTTTGTTTAAAAAAGAACTGTTTTTCAAATAGTTTGAGTAATTTTGAGAAAATATGTGGAACATCGAGTCTCCGACGCTGATCTTGTAAGTATTTTTTAACTTATATAGTATATTTTGAAAACACTATAGATAGTACTTTCTGAAACTGTACTGAAATAGTTAGAGACTGAAACCTCTAAAAACTTTTCTAAACTTTTGATAATTTTTGCATAAAATATCGGCTAATAAATATTGAAATTGATACATAAAATTTTATAATGTAGATAAAATTTGAAATTTACGATGAGCGCTCGTGAAATTCGCAGATGTCGTATTCGTGATCATGGTAGAGGCTGTAGGGGGTTCGAGTTAAGTCTTCTTCTCTGAGCAGTATGCCAAATTTAGATATGAGTGAGACACCGATTTCGTCTACTACTGAGACTGGGTTTCAAAACCGTTCGACTGGGGATGACATACTGTTCCAAGCCATGTTTAGGGTATTGAAGAGAGTTGTTAGACTGCATTCTAGATCTAAGGGTCGTGGGTCGGTAACTGAATGACTCTGGTCTAATGGTGCTGAGTTGTTAAGGGTGTCATTGGAGTGGCCCTTACTATGGCCGAGTATTGGTTAAAGGCCACCGAGAGGATTATGAATGATATAGACTGTACTCCCGAGTAGAAACTTAAGGGTGTAGTCTCATTACTTCACGACGAGGCATATCAGTGGTGGTTATCGGTTGAGGAGGGAACTCAGCTGGATCGTCTGAACTGGGACTTCTTCAAGATGACCTTTAAGGAGAAGTATGTGGGTGCGAGCTATGTAGATGTTCGCATACATGAGTTCATGAATCTCACGCATGGTGATAGATCTGTAGTCGAGAATGGGGCTGAGTTCCTGAGGTTGAGCCGCTAAGCTTGAGGCATTGTGGTGTCTGAGTATGAGAAATGTGTTCACTTTGAGAACGATCGGAGGAATAGTTTGAGGGTTGTGATTACTCCGTAGAGGGAGTGAGAGTTCGTGGTTCTGGTTGATAAGGCGAAGATCGCCAAATTGGTTAAGTGCGTAGAGTGCTAAAATAAGGACCGTGAGAGAGGCAAGAATAATAGGGATTCAGAGCCCTCTAGTTTAGTTCAGAGGCCTAAGAAATAGGCCAGACCTGATGAGCCTGTTAGAGTGAGGTTTCTATTCCTCCTATTGGGATTCAGCCTTGTAGTGACTGTGGTAGGCGCCATCTGGGTGAGTGTTGGAGGAGGTCAGGGGCTTGCTTGAGGTGTGGATCTTCAGAGTTTCGTATTAAGAGTGTCTATAGTGGGCTGATCAGATACGAGCTTCAAGATCGGGTTCAGTACAGCTTCAGAGGGCAATTCAGTAGCCATCTAGAGGCTGTGGACCGGCTAGAGAAGGTAATGGTACGGGCCGTAGACAGAGAGCACCGGGCAAAGGTGCTAGTCAGATTGAGGTGAGACAGCCTACACTGGTTTATGCTGCTTGACGTCGAGAAGATAGAGACGCTCTTAATGTTATCATGGGTACGATCTTTAATTTTGATGTACCTTATACTACTCTAATAGACATAGGTTCTACATACTCCTATGTAGCTAGTTATGTTTCTAAAACCTAGGGAATTCGGTCGAGAGCACTTCTAGTGAGATTACTGTACTGAGTCCATTGAGACAGTCTGTTCGGGTTAGTAAACTTTATATGAATGTTTCGTTAATAGTGCAAGGGGTTGTATTTCTGGCAAATTTAATAGAGCTTTCGTTTAGGGAGTTCGACTTAATTCTGGGTATAAATTGGTTGGTCGAGCACCGAGTTAGTTTGGATTGAGCGACTAAGAGGGTCATTCTAAGGACTGAGGATGATAAAAAAGTGGTTGTGATCAACGAACGTCGAGATTATCTGTCCAATGTGATTTTCGTTCTTGTGTTTGAGAAACTGGTTTTAAAAGGGTGTGAGGCGTTTATGACTTTCGTCTATATTTTAGATTTTAAAGATTCTTCTGTCGGGGATATCAGAATAGTGAGGGATTTTCTGGATATCTTTTCTGAAGAGTTACTGGGTTTACCTCCGAGTCGAAAAGTAGAGTTCAGTATTGAGCTTTTACCAGGTACAGCTCTGCTGTCCATCGCTCCCTACTGAATGGCACCGAAAGAGCTTATAGAGCTTAAGGTTTAACTTCAAGAGCTTTTAGATCATGGTTTCATCTGTCCTAGTGTGTCTTTATGGGGGCACCGATTTTTTTGTTAAGAAAATATATAGGACCATGAAGATGTGTATTGATTATCGACAACTGAATAAACTGACGGTAAATAATAAATATCCATTTTCGAGGATCGATGATCTGTTTGATCAGTTTCGGGGGGCTTCAGTGATCTTAAAAATAGATCACTGTTCTGGGTACCATCAGCCTAGATTTAAGGAAGTTGATATTCATAAGACTGCATTTAAGACTCGTTATGGATATTACGAGTTCCTAGTTATGCCTTTTGGTTTGACGAATGTTTCGGCTACATTCATGGATCTGATGAACCGAGTCTTTCAGCCATATCTGGATTAGTTTATCATGGTTTTCATCGAGGATGAGCATGATGAACATCTTAGAGTAGTGCTTCGGATACTCCGTGAGAAATAGCTCTACGCTAAGTTGAGCAAGTGTGAGTTCTGGTTGCGTGAGGTGACTTTTCTAGGGCACGTAGTTTCTGCTGAGGGGATTCGAGTTGATCTAGAAAAGATCGAAGCTGTGTTTAATTAGAAATAGCCTAAGAACGTATCTGAGATTTGTAGTTTTCTGGGTTTTGTGGGTTATTATCGGCAGTTTGTTGAGGGGTCTACTCTGATTGCAGCTCCTTTGATTAAGCTTCTGCGCAATGATATGCCTTTTGTTTGGATTGATGTGCAACAATTAAGCTTCGAGAAGCTCAAGTGTATTCTAACTCAGGCTCCTGCACTGATACAGCCTGAATCTGGTAAGGAATTTGTGGTCTACAGTGATACGTCGCACGTCAGTTTGGGATGTGTACGATGCAAGATGGAAAAGCTGTGGATTATGCGTCCTGTCAGCTTAAGACACATGAAGGGAGTTATCTGACGCATGATCTCGAGTTGGTTGCGGTGTTTTTGTATTGAAAATCTGGAGGTACTATCTGTATGGTGAGAGGTGTATTATCTACACTGATCACAAGAGCTTCAAGTATCTCTTTATCTAGAAGGAGTTGAATCTTAGGCAGCATCGATGGATTAAACTGCTCAAAGATTATGACTGCACAATAGAGTACCATCCTGGCAAGGCCACTGTGGTGACCGATGCTCTAAGTCGTAGAGTAATGACTGATTTGAGGGCAATGTTCGCTCGTCTTAGTTTGTTTGATAATGGGAGTATGTTAGCTGAATTAGAAGTTAAGCCGACTTGGATTGATTAGATTTAGGATAAGTAGTTAGGGGATGAGTCTCTGGGTTTGCGGTTTCGTCAGACTAAGAGTGGCAGTACTTCAGATTTTGGGCTGAATAAAGATAGAGTTCTGTGTTTTCGAGGTCAAATCTGTGTACCGAATAATTTTGATCTGAGGTAGTCGATTCTGATGGAGGCGCATAGTAGCCCTTATGCTATGCATCCCGGTGGTAATAAAATGTATCACGATCTCGTGACCTGTATTGGTGGCCGAGTTTAAAACTTGAGGTTACAGATTTCGTTGCTTGTTGTCTGACGTGCTAGCAAGTTAATGCTGAGCACCAATTGCCTTCGGGATTGGTACAACCCGTTAAGATTCTTTTATGGAAATGAGAACGAATGACGATGGACTTCGTTAGTGGGTTGCCCTTAACACCCACTAAGAAGGATTCTGTTTGGGTCATCGTGGATCGATTGACCAAGTCCACTTATTTTATTCTGGTTCAGATGGACTACTTTTTGCAATAGTTAGTGAAGCTCTATATCTCCAAGATTGTTCGACTGTATAGGGTTTCAGTCTCGATAATTTCTGATAGAGATCTTTGCTTCACTTTTCGGTTCTGAAAGATATTGTATAAGGTTCTGGGTTCGAGATTGGACTTCAGTACTACGTTCTATCTTCAAACCGATGGTCAATCTGATATGGTGATTCAGATACTAGAGGATATGCTTCGGAGTTGTGTAATAGACTTCTGAGGTAGTTTGGATTATTATCTGCCGCTAGCTGAGTTCGCCTACAATAACATTTTTAGACTAGCATTTAGATGGCATCTAACGAGGCTTTGTATGGTCGTAAGTGTCGTACTCCGCTATGTTGGACTGAGTTGGGCGAGCATCGAGTTTTGGGTAGCGAGTTGATTTCTAAGACCAAAGATAAAGTTAGATTGATTCGGGATTGTCTGAAGGTGGTTTCTGATAAACAAAAGTCTTATGTAGGTCTGAAGAGGAGAGATATTGAGTACTTTATGGGTGACTTCATCTTTTTTAAGGTTTTTCCGTAGAAGAAAGTTTTGAGGTTTGGTTGTAAGGGTAAGTTAAGCCCTAGGTCTATTGGGCCGTATCGGATTCTGAAGCGTGTGGGACCGGTCGTTTATCAGTTGGAGCTACCTTTAGAGTTGGAATGTATCCATGATGTATTTCATGTCTCGATGTTAAGGTGGTATCAGTCTGATCCATCTTACATTGTTTCTGTTGAGGAGATTGAGATTAGACCGGATTTATCTTTTGAGGAGGAGCCGATTTAAATTTTGGATCGTGATGTTAAGGTTCTGAGGAGTAATTTCATTCCATTAATGAAGGTTCTCTGGCAGAATCATGGCATTGAGGAAGCCACATGAGAACTTGAGGACTCGATGCGTCAGCAATATCCTTATCTATTCGGATCAGGTAAATTTCGAGGTCAAAATTTCTTTTAGGGGGTAGAGTTATAACGCCCTGAATAACTTGTTTCTGTTTCAGTAAGTATCTGACATAAATGTGTATTTGCTTCAGTGGTTAAGTGTTCTGGGTGTGTGTGTGAGGTCTTGGGTTCAATTACCACTTTGGTAATTTTTGATATTTTTTTATCTAAGCCTTATCCTTGTTGAGTGGGCTTATAGAAATTTGTCTGTTAATCCATATCAGAATAAGCCTGCTGGTTCGAGTGGCAATGGAGTTAGTGTGTTAGAGGTTCTGTGTTCAAATCCTTGTACAAGCATGGATGTTAATTTTTGTTCGGTTGTCTGATAGAGTTTCGGTAGAGCTAAAATTCTATGGGAGTTATGAGTTAATGGGTTAGTGAGAGAAAAATAAGGGATTTGGGGGTTATATTTGATTTTTTATTTCTTTTTCTAAAATTTTTCTCTCTCCTCCAAAGAAAATCTAACGTCAAATTTCTTCTGTTTTCCACTTTCTGATGTTTCTTTTCTCCTTCTCTGTAACCCTTTGTTTTGGTTATTTTTCAATTCGGCTCGTGAATCTGTTGTTCGATTGTGATGTTGGAATTGTCGGGTTCTTCTTTTGGTTTGGTAAGTAAAACTTTGTTATTGTTAACTTTTGGTTTGGAATTTTTAGCGATGTCAATCTGTAATGATGGATTGGTGGTAATTTGTGTTTAGTAGCTGATTGTGGAGTAGGGAATTGCACTTCAACGGTTTAGTACGCGTTAGAGTTGGTTTGTCATAGGTGGTAAGTCTGTTTCGTGTTGATTATTGTGTCAAATTCGTTAATTAATCTGCTAAATTGATGTTGGATACTTTGTTTTTAGGTTTCAAAAGGCTCAAGATTGTTTTCAACTCAAAACTGTACCAGGTGTGTATCTGTAACGCAGAAAATCGAGCTTCAACAAAAGCTAAAAAACCATTCTATCGACGCCATACGGGTGTGTGCCTGGCCGTGTGGTTGGCCGTGTATGAGTGGTCGACGAAGGCATGGCCTTGCGAAAGACACGGCAGTGTGGGCCACATGGGCTAGGCCAAGTTGGGCGTGTAGGCCCACACGAGCAAGTCGAATCTGTGCGTGTGGGCCACACGGGTGTGTGAGCCAACACGGGTAAGCCACACGGGCATGTGGGCCCTTATTTTTAAAATTTTCCCTAGGGTCGCACGGGCCGTTCCAATTTACTGTGGGCCTACCGTAAGGTCTGTAAGGGCTAACTAATCTCTAAAATTATGTGTTCTGTTATTCTGCTCTGAGTTGGACACTGTTATGTATGTCCAATTAATCTGTTAATTATATATATAACATTTGTATATGAGCATGTTATGTATAGAATTACTGTATCTATATATTTGTATCTGTGACTGGGGTGGGTTTTGCATATGTGAAGGAAGAAGGAAGTGTTTTGTATAGCGTTCATCGCCTATATTCTGCTAGCTTGGCTGCACTTTATCTGATATGTGTTGTAACAACACAATATGGTGTGTAAGGATGGGTGAGTGTTTGTAATCCCACATGGTGTGTTGGGATGGTTGGAGTTAGTGTGTAGAGAATGGGGGTAGGATTTTGTATGTCTGCTCTGCATATCTGATTCTGTCATCTATATCTGTAAAGGACTTAGGTCCGAATCTGAATCTGACTGTATAGGTGATATCTGTATGAGTTGCATGTCTAAATTCTATTGGGTTACACACCGAGTTTACAAAAACTCACATCAGTTTATCTATTCTGTTCAGGTAATCCACTGACTTAGGCGGACTGGTGTGACGGAGCCTCGCGGTGACCACGAGTTCGTACTGTTTAAGATTTTGATATTTATTTAATTAAGAATTGTTTTCTGGGAGTTTTGTAATTATGGACTCTCCGGACTGTTTGAATTTATTTTGGGATTTGGATTTTGATTTGACTTTTTATTTGCGACGATCGACTTCAAAAACATAGTTTTTACTAAAACAATAGTTTTTTAAAAAGTACGATTGGGATTATTAAATATAACGATTTCTAAGACTGTCGCCATAAATTATGTTTTGACAATGAATTACTTAAAGGACGTTTTCAATAACAGTTTTAAAGAATAAGGGTTACAAGGCTTTATTGAAATAACTCTGTTTTCAAACCCTTCTTTGTGACATCTCTAGATTTGGCCAGAACGTCTTGGCCGAGTTTGGGATCTTACAAAAGAAAATAAGAAAATAATGGCCAGCAAAATCGAAAACTTGATATTGGAAGAAGGAGAAGGAGTTGACGTGAGAGAGAGGAAGAGAAAAAAGGAACGTGAGCCAATTTTTTTGGGACTTCTCTTTTTATTTATTTATTAAAAAACACTAAAACAAATAAATTAAAATAAATTAAAAACTTAACCAATTAAAATAGAAATTAAAAAGATTTTAGTAATACTGTGACCTATCAAAATTCTCAGAATTAAAACTAAAAAAAAAAAATTCCTACTAATCATCTTAAAGGATTCGAACACAGGAACTAATAGAGTAATGACACTTAGCCGCTGAATCACTAGACTCACTGATGTCCCCCAAACACAATAAGATAACATAAATGTCTAACTGAAGTATTTGACTCACATGCAAATCTTAATTCTTCTAACCCCCACGTATCATATCATGTCATATCGTAGCAAAGCATTGCATATGATATCATATGATATCAACTTAAGTCCTACCCCATCCGCTACACACCATCTCCGTTCAGCCAAGCACACCATATAGGACTACAATAGTCCATTCATCCAATCACACCAGTATGTTGCAGTGTGCCACTTATATAGTTGCAACTGAGCTAATGTACATAAATTTGCGGTCTAGTCGCCATATTCGTAATATAAACTGCCATATAACACTTTCTCTATCATATCATATTACACCTCAAAACAAAAGCAAATCATAAACATATATAATATTTATATGTAACATAAATCATATAGTATGCATACCTACATATTTTCATACCAACCATAACATATCACATGATTAAATGGTACATTGCCTACTTAACATACTAATCATAAATCATATCTGCTGCTGAGGGATCAACCCTTTTCAACCACAAAAAACTCAATCGCACCATATCTCCGCAGTTTCTTGATCGGAGCCCATTGAACGGTAGGTGCAGGCACTGTAGCAGACGTAGTTCCCGCAACACGCTGAAGTACATCAACGATAACTTTAGTAAATGTGAATCACTTGCTCCATCAGTATCATCTCTATCAACATTAGGTCGTTAAACACCGGTTGGGTTAACATTGAAAGTTATCGACTCCGTTTCCTCACAATCCTCACTATGCTCATCACTAGAGTAAAAATCTTGTTCAACATCATTATCAAATTCGTTTTCCATCTTTTAACTATAAAACAAAAACAATTATAATCAACATCCAAATCCCGACTCAGCTCGACTCAACTATGGTATGTTCCTCTAGACCCAATTTTGTGCTCGATTTAGTTCGAGAATTGACTAAACTTGTAGCTCTGATACCACTAACATCCCTAACTCCTCTCCATCGTCAGATTAGGGTCACGGGCATTACTAACAAATCAAACTGCAACAATCCATTTTTCAGTGGTATTAGAAAAAGTGATTTCGAGGCCACAAATTTGACAAGCGATACCGTAAATATTAAATAATAATATTTACGAGTAATATGGTGTATTAATAAATTTTAATTTAATGATTTTATTGTTAAATGGAAGAACAATTAAGCTCAAGTGGTAAGATCCTAAAGTCAAGTAGTTTTAGAAAATAAGGTATCGGGACCTCGTTTCCATAAATCGAGTCGTAAATATTTTATTAAATATTTACAAAATGCAATTAAGGTCATATTAAAATTTGGTTAAGAAATTTTAATGTTTTGATAGTTAATTAATTGTAAAGGATGTAAAAGTTAATCGCTATAAGTTTATTTGTATTAAATAGTTATAAAAGTATGAAATGAGGGTTTTAAAGTGAAAATATACCCTTATTATGATGTACGGTTAGTGGGTGGAAAAATAAGAAATATTGTATTTAAAATGTTTTAATTAAAAGATTTTATATGTTAAGTTAAAATAATGATAATAAAACAAAAAGACAACATTTGTAATTTCTTTTATGTCTTCTTCTTCCCCATAACCGAAGCCTCCATGGAAGGATAGGGAGCATTCGGTCAAGTGTAGTTCCAATGCATGTGAGTGTTTTTCATTCCGGTTCTAATATTTTGATGTTTTTGAGATCGTTGCAATTAGGTCTAGCTATCCCGTACCTTCGTTTTTAAAATTGTTAAAGATTTTGAATGTTGCCATTGATGAATCTTTATGATTTTAGATGTTAAATAATGAATTTAAAGTATTAGTTCTTATTTATAAGTATTTTGTTAAATGATTTTCAATGATTTAAAAGTTTAGGGATTAAATTGCTAAAATAATAATAATTCAAGGACTTGATGTGAAATTGTTACAAATTTGGGTTTTATTGGAAGCTATTAACATTCAGGTGATTTGGGTTTTCAATAAAATTAGTTTATTTGCATGATTAGGACATAGGGACTAAATTAAATAAAAATAAAAAATTGAGGATAATTTTGTAAAAATGTAAAAAAGAACTAAATTGCATAAAATGAGTTGGTTTTGTTGTTTGAACTAATGAGTTGAACGGAATTATATGAAATGGTTATATGAAATGCTTATAAGGAAAAATATATATATGTATATGCAAAGCTACACTAGGTGTCCGTGAGAAGTGTATTGAATAGAAAAACAAATGAAATCTAGTTTATGATATACTGAAAATTTATGCCTAGTTGTTTATTCTAATATGCTCAGTAGTTAGGTTACCATTATATGAACTTACTAATCATTATTGCTTACCTAGTTGTTGTCTTTTCTTGTAGATCACCAGAAAGCTCGATTTGGTTGAAAACTCGTCGAAAATCTATCACACTATCTAGTAGTCAATTTCGATACTTTTTGATGTTTTGATCAAGGTTATAAGGACATGTATAGATGGACTTGGGTTTGATGTTAGTTGATAAGTTCACCGTGTATATGTTATTTTGGTTGACATACTTTTGGTGCTTTGTTGGCATGATATTCATAGTCAATATATATTTCACAATATACAAAATCAATCCATTTAATTTCAATTATGAATTTAATTCAATCTGAAAGTACCAAAGCACTCACCTCCAATGCTTACCATATGCAAACAATTATATATGCGATAATCTACTATTTAATTCGGATTATAAAAACACAAACCGTGAATTCTGAGCTATTCAACGTCGATTTTATCCTTCCCCTTTTTACTCGAGTATTCCTGTACGATGTTAGCTACGGAATAAAATAATTAAATCACATTAATATTACACATTTCAATTTCACATTTAATTTCAATTTTCACACTCTATTTTGCTTATTCTTCAATTTAGTCCCTAAACCAAGACTAATTTTAACCTTTACATTTAACTTCATATTTTTATACTAATTTCACTCTAGACCACATTTAGCTTCCTCTTTTCCAATTCAACCCCTTAATTTTGAATTTTTCACAATTTAGTCTCTATTGCTCAAAATCAATAATTTATTCCATAATTTAGTCATTTTTCATTTCTAACTTAAAAATTTATCTATTTAATCTCTAATATTTAAACTATTCAACAATGTCAACATTTAAAATCTTGAAAAATACTAAAAATTACAACATGAGTCGGGTAGTCTTAAATATCGAGATTCAAAAAATATAAAAATTACAAATATAGAAACTAAATTACACTAACAAATTTGGTTTTAAACTTCAAAACCCTAGTGCCGTGAGCTTCTTCTCCTTTTCTTTCTTTCTTTAATGTTTGCATGTAATAG
>JABEZY010258704.1:0-11049 GCA_013467495.1 Gossypium gossypioides | reverse complement strand
GAAAGTTGTAGAGAGAAAATTCTCTGAAGAGATTATTTCAGAAAATTTCTAGAGATATTTTTCTGATTTGCAACCTAACCTAAAAGTTTAGAGAAATTGCGAAATTACCCCATTGGTAATTTTTGTGAAAATTTTTCTGATTCAAAGCGAACCCACACTCGGTAGATGTGAACTTGAGGATAGTGGAGAAGACTTCTTGATTGAAGCATTCATCCTAGATGAATTGAAAAGGTACAAATTTGATTAAGTATTTATTACTTTAGATATTATAGTTAAGATCTTGTTTTGGAAAAAAATTTAAAACTTTGGTTTTTCTCTAAATTTATTTTTCGCTACATTTTCCAAACTTGTTCTTTCTAACATCTAGGACTAGGTCACATCCCTTCATAGGTAGAACAAAGAAATCAACAATATAAAAGTGTGCTCCCATACTTCAAGTGGCCCCCTACAAGTCCCTCCACAATTAAGCTGACCACGATCAACAATCGTAACCTTGAGCTTGTCCTGCTGATTGACTGGCAATGCTAGTTGCCTAACCGTTGTGGTGCTAATGAAATTATTTGTGGTTCTAGAGCCCATTAATACAATGACCCTAGTGCTTCCAATGTAAGCTGCCACCCTCATGGTATTCAAACCCTGAGATCCTTTGACAGCATGCGAGGACAGTATGGTTCTTTGACCTCTTCATTAGAAACTAACTCTTCCAGATGATCCAAACACTCTTAGAACTCCTCACCCTTGTCACATCCCGAGCATTGCGGATCTAGGTTAAGGCGTGGTGCCATGACTTTATCTGTTTGGCATAGTGTAATCTGCCACGTTAAAGTTTTCTCCCGAATTGCATTGTGACATATTATAACCGCTGTAGATATGAATAAAGGTTTAAGGTTATTTTTATTTGGGTATCTAAGAGAAGGGTTTATATAGTGAAATATAATTTGGGTGAGCTACTGCCATATGCATAGTATGCCTAGTTTGTCTGAGCATTGTCTGGTTTGGTTCGTAATATGAATTGGTTAGTAGCCAACTAGATTGACTAGTCAAATATCAATTATACAGTATACTCATTTATGTTTCTCTCGGAACTTGTAGGCCATTAAGAAGGACAAATTCTGGATACAAACGACACTTGTCAAGTTCTAACAAGAGAAGTTTGATATGTATATATGGGTGAAAAGGGTTTGGGAGGGAGTCTCTTCTTTCTTCAACATTACTATCTGCTCTTTTTTCTTAAATTTAAATGTTATATTTTTCTCTTTGAGCTGGAAGCTAAGATTCTTCACTTAATCAGTGGTTGTTCCATCTCCTAGTAAGTATTATAACTTTGCATGTTAAGTTTTTGAAGGAGTAAAGATGTTAAGAATTATATGAACAGTAAGTTATGAATACAATGTCTTGCATGAGGGGTTATCTAGGATTGAGATGTTAGTAATTTGTGTGTAAATGGTTTTAATGATGAATTTGTATTCTTTGAGTAGTTGTTGCTACTGGGTCAAGATGGATGTCTGACTCTGAAGCTTCGAGCTACAATTTAGGTGAGTATCAGGTAAGTCTTTATTCTGACTCTTGCATGTTAATTATTCAAGTAAATACATATATATAATGATAAAACCTCAGATAATGTGTAAGTTTGTGAACTATAGTAAAGACGTTATATGTGTATAATGAAATACTGTATGAATAAAAAGTGATTGGTAAGTATGCAGGTAAGGTATGATATAAGGAATGTACGAAACAATCAATTATGCTTGAACAAATCTGGGTAAGTAAATTCTTGATAAGACATCCCTTGTGATGCATCTGGTAAGGAAGGTATATTGCTAACCAGACTTGTAGATCATGATATGAAAATAAGTATAAGACCATGCGATTGAGACCTATAGCAATGTATGATATGAAAACACTCATGGTGTAGCCTTTATTAAGATGAAGGTTGGATTGACAGATCACGACATGAATATTCATGGTGATGTCTTCAGTAATGTGTAAATTGAACTGGTAGATTAAGACATTGAGTTAAGTATAAGCCTATGAGGGAGAAACCCATTGCACCTTCTGTGAAAGTCCGATAGGACAGTAAACAAGTGATTCTGTAAGTTTGCTTGTGTGGGGTGATCTGCTAAGCCTTTGTGGCAAGTTTTGTATCATCATATTGGTGTATTCGTCGATATAACTATGATAGAATGTGGTTATCTGCCATTATGGTAAGTTTTGGATAATTTTTTAGAATTATTTAATATATAAGTATATGGTAAGGGTATGATACGTCTGAAGTAAATGTGGTTGAATTAGTTTCGTGATGAAGCCGAATAAGTCTTAAGGGAAGTATCTTGAAAAGAAGTGTATCTGTATGTTCAATAAGACTATCTGGCATGGTAATCTGTTACTCTAGAATATGGGTGTATTTGTATTCATGAAAGACATAATCATTTTTCAATTTGAGTTCACTTGTGTTACATAGTGTTGAAACCTGAGTATCTAGTATTCGTCATAACTGAATGGTATCATGACTCTTTCTGAAATCTTATAGAATTTGAGTTGATTGTCATCTTAGTTTGTTCTAATATTTTGTAACAATGATGTGTTGGAATTCTTCTAAATAAATTGAAGTAATTCTCATCGGTATAAGAATGCATTGGTCTGAGATAGGATGTGACATGATTATCAGGCTTAGTATGGGTATCCGCTAAGAGAATAGTACTGATGATCAATTGTTCTGGAATAAACACTGAAGGTTGTTTGATGATAATAGAGGAGATTGTACCGTCTAGTAAGATATGGAGATAGCCAAATAGTTAAGTGAAAGATAATAAGTAAAGAACAACAAGTGGTGTGTAAGTATGTATAAAGTATATATATCTGAAACTGTGAATGTATCCGTTAAAGATAAAAATGGAAATCCAAAGAGTTGGAATGTAGGAGTCAACGAGAAAAGTCTAAGGGTATTTTGTACTTAAACGCGCTAAGTTTGTATAACTTGCAAATGTTATGTTTATGTTTTTGGTATTGTTGTGAGTGATTACACCAAGAGGGACGACGCCAGGAATGTACCAAGGAAGGGGCGAACTGGGTTATTATACATACAGTGGTCAATCTAGAAAAATGGTGTATAGTAAGATTACGCCTTTTAGAGTCAATCTTTAGTAAACTTTTGTGTTGTAATTAAATTATGATAAGTCTGATGTAATATTTTATTTTTCAAATACTTTTCTTTAATAATGAGACCTTTTACAAAATAAATAAGAAATATGCTTTAAAATCAAGAGTACGCATTGTCTATTTTGAAATTTTGTCAAGTATCGTGTTGTAATGCCCAAGATCTGGAACTAGTGATTTGGGTTAGGCATAGGTGTTACAACCCTCCCCTTCTGTATGAGGCTCTAACAATACCTGGTAAAGTTGAGATTTGACACACTTATGACCCGTGTGATACTTGGCCCTACACCAAAAACACAACTCCTTTCTCTTACGGCCCTCAATCTCAACTAATGATAGTGATTTAATTGGACCTCTACTGATTGATCCTGCTGAACTAATAGCTTGGGACACTAGGGGAGTGGTCATAGGCCCCTTAACCTGACTATAGGATGGTGAAAACAAGGGAGATGCTTTGGTTGAACCTCCACCAGTAAAAATGCCATGCTTGGAAGGAGAGTTAAGGATAGCTTCCACCTGCCTAGCAACCATAAACCCTTTAGTTAAAGACTTAGGCTTAAACAGCTGCAAACATTGTCTAGTTTTATCCTTCAGGTTGCTAACAAAGATGCTAAGTGCATAGGACTCAGGTAGGCAAAGCTAATTAAGAAGACTAACAAACATGTCATGATATTGATCTAATTGTGCCTTGCTACCTAAGAGAGACCAGATCTGCCATTGGATCTTGGAACAAACTTTATCCAAATAGTTCCTTAAGCTTCTATACATAAGACTCCCAAGATAGCATATGAAATAGACACCATCCCTGGCCATGTAGGACGGCCAAGCTCTGATACCTTGATGCGGGTTGATTTCAAAAAATCCAAATAATAGTGAAAAGAATAGAGAATTGAAGAAGAAGAAGAAGTCACGCTGTTTTTACTAATAACCAAATTCATAACCCCTTTCACAATCTATCAGCTATTTTAAGGCTGTAACATATAACATAATTGAAAATTCAGTTAAGCTAGTTGTCACCTACAACTATACATAGTGGAACACATCGTTTCACTAAAACTCATTTCCCCTACAATCCACATCGTTTCAAAAGAATGATCTCACCATTTCATTTAACATAAAACTCACCATTTTATTTAGACTAAAACTCCTTGTTTTAATTACAGTAAAAACAATCCAATTTATTGATTTACCAACACAAGGGTGTTACTATTTATGGTCAAACAATTAAGTTGGAAAATATGCTATTTGAGAAATTTTAGATAGAGCATTTTGCAACTCAACCCGGTTCAAAAGATACCCGAGATCAAGTATTACTATTTTGTCTATCTCCCATTCTAACCATATAGATTTGAAGCTATATGGTTCTTTGAGTAGACATGCAAGGATATAGTCAAATGGACATGGGAGACAAGAGTTGATGGTTACCTCGCCTACCAGCTCACGTCAAAAATTAAAATTCTACAAGGAGAACTGAAGAAATGAAATAAACAAGAATTTGGTAATATTCATGTGTGCAAAGATAAGTTGTACCAACAACTGAAGAAAGCACGACAAAAATTGCAAGACGATTAATCCTTGGAACATGAAAGGAGTTTGAGATTGGAGTTGGAAAAAAATACTTGAAGTAGACTAAATATTTTAGCTACAAAAATCAAGAAGAAACTGGATTATTAACAATGAAAGAAATAAGAGATATTTTCATTTGATGACAAGCAAATGAAGAATCAAAATTTCATATTTACCATAAAAAACGAGGATGGTAAACTGTTCGAGGAGTAATATGAAATAACAAACTACTTCATCAACCACTTCAGATGCATTTTCAATAACCCAGATAAAGTTGAGCTTAATAATATGGTGGATCTCTGTCAAAGTCTGGAAGTGCCAAAAGTACCTGATCATGTGATGTTTATTTTAACCAAGCCTTTTGAAGAAAAGGAAGTCAAGAAGGAAATATTTGACATAGGCCCTTTAAAAGCCCTAGGATCGAATAGGAATCTAGCAATCTTCTTCAAACAAAATTTGGACATGGTAGGACTGTTGAAAAAATTTGGTCTGAAAACAGTTTTCTTGCACAACAGAAAAATAAAAATTTGAAAACTGAGCCAGTTTGTGATATTTATAGCAATAAACTTTTCCCGAAATAATACTTGTCCTTTGAGTGAGAAGAATTCTTGACGTTCCTGACTTTCAACCGAGCGACCTTCTCCGTTATTCTTGTACCACGAATCTCTTTGAGTGTCGACTCGAACAATTTTGAATCAAATACAGAACCATAAATAATTTTCTTACTTTCAATAAGAAAGTAGAACTTTCTCTCTTATAGAAACTGGTAGAATTGTTATTCCTGGAAAATAGAATTTATACTTAGAAATAAATTCTCACTATTTTCGGGCAGAATAACAATATCTCAAAAATTGTGTAACTTATTGTATTTTAGCCCTACCGGTGTCATCTATTTATAGGGAGAGAAAGTGAAACCCTAATTGAATTAGTAGAATGCATTTAATGCTAATTTAGTATAAAACAATCCCCTAATTGAACTAAGAGAGAGATGGGCTAATAGGGTGTGCTTCCCTTCATATGTATTATGATGGGGATTTGGGTCTAACTATAAGTGCTTATAGGACTTTTAACTCAACACTTTATAATCTAATCCAACTTAGTACATGCTTTTCTATTTTCTAAAAATAGACATTATTTATTAAATAAATTTCTCAACCAAATTCTAATTTCGTTAAAATCATGACAACTTTACCGTAAAAGAACCTATGAGAAAAATATTTAATTTTTACATTCAACGAATTTCATAATGACCAATTAATTCAATTCCATTTTCGAACTTTAATTTTTTAATAAAATAATAATTCGAAAAACTTAAATTAATTTTTTGGTCATTTCATACTAAGTAAGAAACCACATTCATTTTCAAATTTAATCATTTATCTTATTTTATCATTAATATCCCTTTTTGTTCATTTGGTTCATCATGCAATTCATTTTTGGTTTCAACAAGCTAGCGGAGGGACTGATTGGACATATGTAATTAGGGCTCAAATGATTTATAATTAAGTTCTAGCTTTTCGCCTATTAATTATAAACACATTTAGTCACGAATTCATTTGTAACATCCCTCACCCGGTCCAGTCATTGGACCCGAGCTATAGAGTGTTACAGTCAAGCCAAACAGAACATATTCAATTCACATTGATTTATTCAAATAAACATAGAATTACTTTATAAGTACACAATTAACATTCAATTTAAACATGAATCATACAATCATAATCAATTCAATGTATAATCACTAAATATAATTTCTCTCGGGCTTTATACGAGCTTAAATAAGCTCTAGTATCAACCTAGAATTTAGCTAAGATTGATTCACAACATTTTCAAAATTTCAAATCAATTATATCATAGATAAAGTATTCTAATAATCATCATAATCATTCAAATATTATAATATATAATTAAATTTGAGTTTTGATCGAGCTTACGAAAGCTTTTAAATCAACCCGAGAACAAATAAGTGCTCAATTGAAAACTTAACAAAATGCATGGGAATTTTTACAAATAGGGGTCACACGGTCATGTACCTAGACCGTGTGATAAGCTGTGTCCATGTAGAATTGGAGTTGCACGACCATGTATCTCTTTGAAGCCGTGTGGACCTAAATGCAAAAGTTCATTAAAAGTCACATGATCGTATACCTAGGTAATGCAACAAGCTGAGACCGTGTAGTACAAGAACTTTCTAAATACCAATGAGCACACGGCCATGTCACATGCCCATGTGTGAGACATGACTGTATGTTAGCTCGTGTATGAAAACATATATGCCATGCATGTTTAACTATCAATATTTCAACCTGTTCAAAATGTATAAAATAATGCCAAAGATATAATCATATCCTTCTTCTAGCCAATATGCCTTAAGACACCTCAATCACATTCAATCCAAAGTAAAACATCTCAATTCATCTAAACATTTTTATATCAAAACATTCATTCCATGAATCACCAAACATATATTAATACTTGTAACACCCTTACTCGACCCGTTCATCAAATTCGGGTATGAAGCGTCACAACTAAACCGAATTCGTATAAGATTTGATCTCATTATTTTAAATCAGACTGTATTACCTATTTATTTAAAGAAAAGTCTTATAATAGAGACACACTCATTCTAATTCAAAAGTTCACTATCTCAATTTCAGACTCTAAGGGAACTTCATAATTACAATGTAATGAACTCTGAGGCAAAGCCTCTCCTAGTACCCCATTTCTATATGCATGACATAGTACCGACATGTAATCCTTGAATTAAGTCACTCTGGCTTAGTCCATGCTTAAGTTCCTTAGCACACAAGTCCTGCAACCAAAGGTCAAACTCTAGTAAGTTCGGATGAGCTTAGTGAGTTTCTACATTACACGAAAATAGACCTAATCTAAAATGGGTTAAAATGGAAAGAACTAAATACAATTAACTCCCTGCTTGTGCTAGTAAATTCCTCTTAAACTCGAGGTAGCGGACTCTGTCATTCCCTTTCCTTATATATTTTCTTCCATTTAGTCCCAATGTGGATTCTCCTTTCCACCATGTTCTTAAAATGTAGTTCTTTGGGCCTACCCTCCTAAATGTCCTTGGATATGTTCCTCCTTGGCGATCATTCCAATTCTGCTTGGCCCATGGTGGCTTATTATCTTATCGTAGACTCGAAAGACTGGTTGGTATATCATTCTTCGAGATAATTATTGAGGTCCCCTGCCACTTTGGCAGATTAAGTTCCACTTGAGATGAATAGCGGTTGGATTACGTCCTTGTAATTCACCTTGTTCAGGATACCATGCTCGTAAATGTGACATGTTCGTTGGTTGTGATCCGTTTTGACCTTCAGTATCAAAAAAACTATCATCGAAGTGTTCATCCGTGTTCACATTTTTTCCCTTATGCTGGTTCCCTACGGAACTAGGCATTGGCTAGTACTTTATCAGAAGTTTTCCCCTTGAAGAGGAATAGTCTTGACAGACATATAAGTCACCCAATGTACTTTATCAATAGGTTCTAACTAACCCTTCCTTTCCTCGTAGACCCACCGACCTACTTTATGTTAAATCTCTAGCTTACAGGGTGTCTCTAAGCGCCCACTAGCGAATCCTAATGGCAGCTCATTATTTGCAATCCTTGGGTAAACCATTTTTCGTTCACCTGTACACCAGACGCCACTAATGAGTCATCTCTCATGACCATTTCTTATTGGGTTACCATCCATATGCCCTACTGGCTTTTACGACTACTATTTTAGAAGTCTTTTCCCACTTCTAATACGTTCTCATTTATTGGTGGATTCCTTCAACCCACTAGTTAACTATTGCGTCCCATACATTCCTTCGCCCTTCTAACCCATTTTTCATGTTTGCAAAATATCCCACTATTGCCGCCCTGATTGACCACCCGTGTTTATTATCCTAGCGAACTACCCCGTTTTTACTGTCCCGACGGACTACCCCGTGTTTATTGCCCGGCGAACTACACTGGTTGCCTTAAAGGTGTCGCACCAAAAGACCTTACCACCATTGCAATGTTGTGCCATAGAGCCTATTGATTATCATTGCGATGTTGCTCTATGGAACCTTATAAATGTCGATATCAATTCATCTTCATCTACCTTGATACTCGAACACCGAAGCGTCCCCCTCCCCTCGCAAGGCCTGGAGCTTCGCACATCATGGTTTGCTCCTAGCAATCCTAGATGGTGGAATCTTAATGGAATTCCAAGTTCCCTATTCTTCCACCCATTCCTCCATTTCACCATTCCTAACATTGATGCTTGAACACTATAGTGTCCCCTCCACAAGGCTCGGATCATTACTCATCACAGTTTGCACACAGTGACACCATATTGCGATATTTAATAGAATCACCCATTTTTCCAATTCCTATCTTTGTCTAACCTGTTATTAATTCCCTTTTACATACTACCACTGTAAACATGCAACTCATGCATTTCATAGATGAAGTACAACGGAGTCATAGTTAATCCATGCATACTGAACTAAAGTGGCAGATACACCAATACTTATTTGATCTAAAATGTACTTAACATTCCAGAAATAAAGTACAAAAACTCACCTGACACTTATTTGCCTCCTCCTCTGCTTAGCTTTTCAAACATTAGAGCATCCACTCTTCTGGTAGCTAAGTATGACAAATCTAAAATCATGAGTTAAACTTAGTATTTTCATCATAAACTCAGCTTTTCAAAAACAAATAGAATCCCCTAAAATGGTTCTAAAAAGCCTTAATTTTTTTCCTAAATCTTACGCACACCGAAGGACTTAGAACCTTACCAGCTCCCCAGATTTTCTACTTTTCCTACTAATTCCTCACGATCATCGCTCCATACAAAGCTTTCCATAATCATCGTTTTCTCAGAGCAACCAAGAAAGATGGAGAAGAGGAAATAATGAAACAGAATTGAGAGGAATCCACCTGAGGATTCACTTCTCAGCCATCTATAGCCCCTCACGCATGTTCTTCAATCGTGTAGAAACCATCCATTGACAATCATTTTGTATCGCACTAATGAACCAACTGGTTTTAATCCAGCCGAACCAGACTTATATTTCAACCATACTCAATTATGTTTCTAACTTTTCCTGATTTTTCCGTAGAGACTGCCAGCTTACAGTCTTATTCAATTTAATCCTGAAATTGTTCCCAATTTTTGGGTTTATAAGGAACTGAGTGTGACAATACTCATCCCATTCTATATCCATCAACTAGACATTTAAACATTCAAAAACACAAACACAAACACGCTTGTAAACATATCATATAACATGTTATATCTTTATCCATTTGAGAAATCTTACACCTCATTTAATAATCAATTGACATTCACATTTATACATTTCTTCACCTTGATCACATAACAAACCACAATCAAGATAGCACAAGCATTTAGCAAGACTTATAAACATATTATCTTATGGACATGAACAAGTGGTATGCACGTATTAAAACATTGTCAACCAGATGACACTTATACATATTAAGCCTATATACATAGACTTACCATTTAACACCATTTTTAATATCATTTCCATATACCAAAACTTATACTATCAAATCAAATTCAAAGCCAAACAATTCTATCAATCCAAATAAGTTATATCAACCTGTGGAACATTAGGACCTAGCCATTCACTTGTAACAAATATGGCTTACCACAATGAAAATATACACACACATTTGAACAACTTACCAAATCATCCCAATGTCCATATCATCACTAGACCAAGCTCATATTCATTCAAAACCATATAAGTACAAATCCAATCATATATGCATGCCACATAACCTTGACTAGAACAAGGAAAAGTTTACCAAAACATAAATTGGATAGTGTGAGCTCCGGATTGATCTGGCTGATGCATTATGCAAAATAACCTATATAGAGATAGAAAAGAAAACAAGATAAGCATTATGAATACCTAGTAAGCTTGTATGAAATTTACACAACATACTTTGACATAGAAGTGCTCATGGGCCGGGACAGGTTCGGACAGGGCTCAACTAAAAATTTAGGCCCATTTACTAGACCCGGGCCCGGCCTGGCCCAAAAAATGGGCTTAAATTTTTCTTAAGCCCAACCTGGATAAAAATGATAAACCCTGGGCCTGACCCGACCCGACCCGTCAGTATTAATTTTTATATAACTTTTAAATATATATAATACATCAAAAATACTAAAAAATCCAAATTGAAAATAAATTTTAAAAAATATGTAGACTTAAATAACACTAAGATAAATACAACTTAACAAACAAATGCCTCTAAAATAATAACAAAATTAACAAATGCCTTTAAAATAATAACAAAAT
>JABEZY010258700.1:0-11169 GCA_013467495.1 Gossypium gossypioides | reverse complement strand
ACACTTAACCACTGAAGCAGATACACAGTTGTGTCACACCTTCGCAAGAACAAAAATAAAAATTCTAGGGCGTTACAATTTTAGGGTTCTTACTCGGCAAGCTGACCCTTAGCATTCAAGTGCAATTTTGTTCCATTTTTAATGATTTTTATGTTTTCAGGATCGTTGTAGCTTAACCTAGCTAGCCCGAGGATCAATTTGTAAAAATGTTAAGGGTTTAGAGTTTTTCCATGAATGTTCTTACATGATTCTTTATGTTTGATGGTAGATTATGAGTCACTGTTAATAAATAAACAAGTTTTGTAAAGTGATTTTAGATGAAAAAAATATTTATGGACTTATTTGTAAAAATGGTAAAATTTCTTAGTGAAATTGTGAAATGATGGTTTGTATGAATTAATATAGGTCCCTAGTGAATTTGGCTAGCAAGAAATGAGGATTAAAATGCTTAAATTTCAATTTATGAGCTTAATGACTAAATTGTGAAAAGTTAAAATGTTTAGGGCCAAATAGTAAATATGCATATATGTGAATTATGGATTGAATTGAATGTTTGAGATTGATTGAAACAACTAATTGAATATAATTATTTATTTAGATCAAGATAAATCTCAACCGGATCTAAATCGAGGAAAGGCAAAAATTACAGATTAGCTCAATCATATTTCTAAGCTCTAGTCATCAAGGTAAGACCTTAGTATTTCAATATGTAATTGAATTTATACTTGTATTTTCACATTATAGCTATGTAATAAAATGCATATAGATAATTAACCCTGAATTGCACATACGTGCCCCTATTTACACTTTGATAACTTTCAATTAAGTAATATATGAGTTGTATTCAATTGTTGTTAGGTTTAATAATATACTATGTCTTTACTAAGCTATATAAGCTTACTCCTTCTTGTGGATTGTCTTGTAGATCAGTGTTGGTGACATTTGGATGGATCAATTTTTTAGCTCACACTATCCATCGATGTCGGTAGTTCTTGTGTCTCTTAGGGTAGTGGCATGTATATGTGGCTATATAGGTTGTTTTGGTACAAGATGACAATATACTAAACTAAGTTATTAGGTTTTTTATCAAGATTGTAAATAGGTATCTTTTTGGTATAATTAGAATGGTATCGAAGTGAACACTTGTGGTTTGTTTTGGTTTATGATTGAATTAAGTTGCTATGCTAGGAACGAATTAATATTGACATGTTTTAATTGTTCATATTTGGACATAATTGCGGTGTCTATGAAGGGCACATTGGTTGGTTGTTGTAGGACATTAAAATGGTATGTTTATGTTTAGTTACTAATGGTCACAATTAAGGTATGTTTTAAGATAGTATAAAACTAGATGTGCATGTTTTAAATGTGGTAATGCATATGTTTAGGTAAGCTTGTATGTTTGTTTTTGAGGTGCCTTATATGTCATATTGGTTGAATGGTTTTTGACTAGTGAATTGGTTATTTCCTGTTTATTTTGGTCATGTTATGATGCCTTGATTAAGTGTAAAAAATGCTTTTAGGTACATACTTGATTTGGTTATGGAAATGGCTTGATTTTGGTCAATTTCATGTCCACACGGCCTGAGACACGGGCATGTGACTCAGTCGTGTGTGACACACGGCCAGGTGACACGGCCGTGTGTCCCTTGTAGGTTTTAAGGCAAACAAGTCAGGTTGTCATACAGCCTAGCATATGGCCTGGTACACAGGCGTGTGTGGCTATTTCGAGAGTTACTTGGCCTAGCACATGGGCGTGTGGCTTGGCCGTGTGACCCAATTCAGAGAGTTATACGGGCAGGGACATGGCTGGGAAACGGTCGTGTGTCCTTATTTTGAAAGTTACACAGCCTGAGACATGGGTGTGTGTCTCAACTGTGTGACCCCTGCAGTTCAAATATTCTAACTTTTCCTTAAACTTTCCATATGTTTCCAATTTTGTCCCGAATTTTTTCTATCATATTTCTAGGGAATTGAGGGCTTGGTTAAGGAACAATATGCATGCAAACAGATGATTTATACTATGCTTATATTAATGTATAAAATGTATGTTTTTATGTTACGGTTATACGGTAATACTTTATAACCCTATTTGGGGCACATATACGGGTTAGGGGTGTTACATTTAGTGGTATCAGAGCTACGATTTAGTCAATTCTAAGACTAATATAGTTGAGTAAACTTTAGTATATACATGCCACATATACCCTATGATAGTGTGATGCTTTTGATCCGTTCTAATATTTTATTTTCTTATGGATTCAAGATGTCAATTGAATTGAACCGAGCTATAGTTAATGAAGCTGAATGTAATGTTCAACCTTCGAATCCTGAAGTAAGTAATAGTGCATCTATTTCACATTCTAGTGGTGATGAGATGAAAAATGTATTTCTTGGAATGATAAACCAAGGTTCAATGAGTTCAAGCAAGCAAATCTTGCGACTCCACCACTTCCACCCCCTGTTGTGCCTCCTCCGGCACCCTTGAATACTTCAAACCCTGTATCTGTGATGGTTACCTAAGTATCAATTGACAAAATTCAAAAATATGGAGCGAAGGAATTCAGAGGTATGACAGATGATGATCCTTCAAAAGTTGAGTATTGGCTACTGAATACAAAGAGAGTTTTTGCGAAAATGTTGTGCACCCATGAAGATTGTTTGAGGTGTGCGGTATCCTTACTGAAAGATGAGACGTATCTATGGTGGGATACTTTAAGCATGATGACCTCAAATGATCATTTTAATTGGGACTTCTTCTAGAATGAATTGAAGAAAAATTATGTTAGCCGGTTGTTCATTGATTGGAAAAAGAAAGAGTTTCTCGAGTTAAAACAAAAAAACCGAACTGTAGATGAGTGTGAATGTGAGTTTGTGTAGTTAAGCCATTATGCTTGTAACATCATATCAAATGAGGAGAAAATGTGTATTAGATTTGAAGATGGGTTGAATGATGATATTCGTATGGCTGTAGTAGCATTGAAGTTACGAGAAGTTGTAGAACTATTAGAGCGAGCTCAGAAAGTTGAAGAAATTTGTAAAAGCAAACAATAGTCAGATATGAAATTTTGAGACTATAACAAAAGAGGGTTGTTCAAGCCTGCTCAAATGTCTCCATCGAAGAAAATAAAAAATGACACAAGTCGGTCAACTACTTCTTCAGAGTTTGTTGGTAGAGAGAATCCAAGGCAAAGCAATTTCTAGTGAGTTAATTCTCCAGCGGCTAGTGTTGGAAGTGTAAGAATTGTTGAGAGAACTGTTCCTGTGTGCGATGATTACAATAAAAGACATTTTGGTGAGTGTCGACCAAAATCGAGAGCTTGTTTCTGTTGTGGGTATATTGGCCATTTTCCTCATAATTGTCCGAAGAAGCAAAATGATTTCGGTAATCAGTTAAACAAACCTGAACCAACTTCTCAGACAGGTAGACGATCTGGAAATGCTAGAAATGCTACTTCTAGTCGAGGAAAGAATAATGAGATAAACAAATGATTTGAAGCAACAACACCAGCTAGGGCCTATGCACTCCGAGCTCAAAACGAAGCTTGTAACACCCCTAACACATATCTGTAGCCGGAATAGGGTTACAGAGAATTATCGTAAAAATGTAACTTAAAATCAATCATTTCCAAACATTTCATAATCATTGCAAAATCCATTCAAATATATGCATATCGTCCCTTATTGAAGCCCTCGAGGCCTTAGAAACACTTTAGAATTGATTCGGGACTAAATTGAAAACATATAGAATTTTATGGAAAAAGATAGACAATTTCACACTGCAGGGGTCACACGGCTGAGACACACGCCTGGGTCTTAGGCCATGTTGACATTCGAAGTAAGGATACACGGCTGTGTTCCAGCTCGTGTTCGTGCCCGTGTAACTCTCTGACTTGGGTCACACGGCCAAGCCACATGCCCGTGTGCTAGGCCATGTAATTGCCTGACTTGCAACCCTTAAAAACCTATAGGGGACGTACGGCCGTGTCGCATGGCTGTGTGTCTCACAAAGCTAAGACACACGCTCGTGTCTTAGGCAGTGTGGACAAGAAATATGCCAATTTCAGCCATTTCTTTCACCCAATTCAAGCTCATACCTACAAGCCATTTGCACATATAATCAAGCTTCAAAACATACCTAAAACATGCATGATAGGGCTAATTCAATATGGTATCAATCCATACAACCAATATGCCAAAAGACACCTCAATCACAAATCATCAAATCAACCTAAACATAAACATATATATCTATGACTCAACCATACACAACTATTTATTTCCACCAAGTCATAGCATAATTGACCATATACCAAAACACAACCAAACATACCAAATTGATCATCTATAATATACTTTCACTTGACCATTTCAACACCAACCATTTAAGCATCTAAATGCCAAAAGTTCATCAACCATAATACCACATATATGCATGTCAAACATAAGAACTAGATCATTAATACAAGTCCACCTATACATGTCATTATAACCATAACCAAAATATCAGAAGCTACTGATATATTCGTAGGATAGTGTGATAGGTCTCCGACGAGCTTCCAATTATCTATAAAACATGGGAAAGAAAACTATGTAAGCATATAATTCTTAGTAAGTTCTTATAACATAGAACATAACTTACCATTTCATTACATAACATTAAAATTTATCATGATATAATCCAACCATTAGCTTGGACTAAGCCTAAACACCAACACAAACACATGTTAGCATACTTGAACATAATTCATATGAATTTAACATAGATAACCATTATACTTGAGCACGATTCAATTGGTTTTATCATCCATCATAACATAACATGTTTTTTATGTATCTCACCATTTCAATGTGCTTCACAAATACATGTCTTGGTTCATATTGAATACTTACCATTTCTTTTCAAATTCATGCCTGTTGAACCATTTAGAATATCATCGCATATGCGAGATAGTTCACACAAAGTGTGCTAAACATATAATCATAACCTTTCTTTTCTTTTACATTGTTGCTCACATGAGTTGTGAAATGGGCCTGCTCACACAAGCTGTGGGTCAGAATGCAAGCTACACGATGTTGCTCACATGAGCTGTGGAGTATCTGCAACAAATGTCGGACCTCAACCATCGGTAGGACATTCAAGACCAGCACCCAAAACGTGGAAACCCTAATAACATATCATTTGTATCCTACGAATTCCTAAGGTTCAAACAGAGCTCGATAATCGTCGTAACATCATTGGATTTGCATTAATTAGTTACATAACAAGCCACAATTTACATATAGCTCAAAAGATAGCATTAAAATATTATACAATTACATGAACTTACCTCTGCAATAAAGGCGTAGAAACAAAGTCGACTAATCCAAAGTTTTATCTTTACCCCGATCTAAAGTCGTACGAGATCTATCTTGATCTAAATAAATAAATTCAGTCTATTTAATATCCATTCTAACCAATTCAATCCAAATTTCATATTTTTGTAAAATTACACTTTTACCCCTATTATTTTGATTTATTTACAATTTAGTCCTTAAGCTCGTAAATTGAAATTCATGCAATTTCATCCCTAACCCAAGCTAACCAAATTTAATATAGATCCATAGAAACTCATACAATTCATTATTTCACAATTCCACCATGTATTTTACACATTTTACAAATAAATCCCTATTTGACATTTTCAACAAAATTCACTTTACAAAAGTTGTTTATTTATGAACAAAGATTCATTTTCTTCCATCAAACATAAAAAATAAGATGTACACATTCATGGTAAAACCATAACCTTTTAATAGTTTTGCAAATTAGTTCTTGGGCTAGCTAGATTAAGCTACAACGACCTAAAAAACATAGAAATCATTAAAAACAAGATGAAAAATACTCACTATGCACCAACTTTAGCTTAGCCAAACATAACAAGCTTCCATGGAGGTTTCTTAGGTCTAATTTAGGTCAAATATGGACAAAAAAGATGATGCCTTTTTTTAAATTATTTTACTTAACTTATTAATTAAATTACTTATATAACCCTATACATTAACCTTTAAAATCATTTAAATGATGTCCATAAAAGTCCAGTCATAAAAAAATGGTTCAATTACAACATAATCTCTTAACCATTTAATATTATAGCCATTTAGTACCTTTAACTTATAGAACTCTAATTTTGTACCTTTTATGATTTAGTCCTTTTCACCAAATTAAACATGCAAACGATTAAATTTCTTAATGAAATTTTTGTAAGACCTTGCTAATATATCATAGACACTATAGTAATAAAATAAATATTCTCACATCGAATTTATGGTCACGAAACTACTGTTCTGATTTTACTAAAAACGAGCTGTTACAAAGCCACTGCTCTAGATGTTATTGCGGGTACTTTTTCTCATTTTAATATGAATGTACATGCATTGATTGATCTGGATTAACTCATTCGTATATATGCACTACATTAGTAGACAAAAAGAAAATACTTGTTGAATTCACTGAATATACTGTCAAAGTTACAAATCCCATAGGTCAGTCTATTCTAGTTAATCAATTATGTAGATCATGTCCACTAAAAATTAGGGGTTATGATTTCCCCACTAGTTTGATGTTGTTACCCTTTGATGAGTTTGATGTGATTCTGGGTATGGACTGGTTGACTCTGCATGATGCTATTGTGAATTGTAGAAGAAAACATATTGTGTTAAAATGTCAAGATGGTAAACGAATCAGAATTGAGTCAGATAGATTGAATGGTACATCTAATATAATCTCAACTATGACAGCATAGAAATATGTGAAAAAGGGATGTGAAACATATCTCGCTTATATAGTTATTTCTAGGGTTTCAGAATTGAAATTAGAATCGGTTTCGATTGTGTGTGATTTCCCGAATGTGTTTCTAAAGAAATTACCAGGATTACTGCTGACTCGAGTGTTGGAGTTTGCTATTGAATTGATGTCGAGAACATTCCCGATATCGATAGCTCCGTATAAAATGAAACATATAGAATTGAATGCGATTATGTATCGATTATTGACAACTCAAAAAGGTGACAATCAAGAACAATTATCCATTGCCACGTATTGATGATCTATTTGACCAGTTGAAAGGTCTGATGGTATTCTCAAAGATCGATCTTCGTTCTGGTTATTATCAGTTACAAGTTAAAAAGTTGAATGTGCTGAAAACTACGTTCAAAACTAGGTACAGACATTATGAGTTTCTTGTGATGGCATTTGGTTTAACTAATGCACCTGCTGTATTTATGGATTTGATGAATAGAATATTCAGACCATATTTAGATAGATTTTTTGTTGTGTTCATTGATGACATTTTAATCTATTCACAAGATGAGACAGAGCATTCCCAACATTTGAGAATCGTTTTGCAAACTTTACGCGAAAAATAACTATTCGCTAAGTTTAGAAAATGTGAGTTCTGGCTTAGAAAAGTTGATTCGAGCAAAATTTCAGCTGTGGTAGATTGGAAGCCTCCGAGAAATGTATCTGAAGTTAGAAGTTTTCTAGGTTTAGCCGGATATTATAGATTATTCGTCAAGGGATTCTAGATGATTGTTGTACCGTTGACAAAGCTATTGCAAAAAGAAGTTCAAATTTGAATAGTCAGAGAAATGTCAATAAAGTTTTAATCAGTTGAAATTTTTGTTAACCGAGGCACGTGTGTTAGTTCAGCCAGAGTCTGGTAAAGAATTTGTAATTTACAGCGATGCTTCATTGAATGCTTTATGCTATATTTTGATGCAAGAAGGCAAAGTGATAACGTATGCTTCTAGATAGTTAAAATCATACGAAAATAATTATCCAACTCACGATTTAGAGCATGCAGCTATTGTGTTTACTTTAAAGATTTGGTGACACCATTTGTACGGGGAAAACTGTCATATCTTCACGTATCATAAAAGCTTGAAGTATTTGATGCCGTAAAAAATTTTGAATTTGAGACAGTATAGATTGCTCGAGTTATTGAAAGATTATGATTTGATCATTGATTATCATTCGGGGAAGGCTAATACTGTTGTTGATGCATTGAGTAGAAAATCTTTAAGCACTTTGCGAGCTTTGAACACACGACTAACGTTGAATGGTGATGGTTCAATTTTAGTTGAATTAAAAGCTAAACCAACGTTTCTACAACAAATTTGTGAAGCTCAGAAATGTGATGATGTTTTATTAGCTAAATGGAAAAAGACTGAAATGACACTTGACTTAGATTTTCATGTGGGTTCATATGATAGTTTATATTGTAAAGGAAAAATTTGTTTTCTGAGAAAGTCTGATCTCATTCAGCAGATTTTACAAGAAGCACACAGTAGTATCTTGTTGGTTCATCCTAGAAGTAATAAAATGTACGACGATTTGAAATAGATGTACTAATGGCCTGGTATGAAACAAGAGATTTCAGATTTCGTATCGAAATGTTTGGTTTGTCAGCAAGTTAAAGCTGAACATTAGGTACCTTCTGGTTTATTACAAACTGTGATGATTCCAGAGTGGAAATGGGAGCGTGTCGCGATGGATTTCATATCTAGATTACCTTTATTTCCGAGGAAGAAAGATGCTGTGTGGGTCATTGTCGATCGTTTGACGAAATCTGCACATTTTATTCCAGTGCGAACAAATTTTTCACTTGAGAGATTAGCAGAGTTATATGTTGCTAAAATTGTTCGGTTGCACGGTGTGCCACTTTCTATTATTTTTGACAGAGATCCATGGTTTACGTCTCGATTCTAGAACAAGTTTCATGAAGCTTTAGGTACTCGACTACATTTTAGTACAGCATTTCATTCACAGACCGATGTTTAATCTGAGCGAGTACTTCAAATACTCAAAGATATGCTTCGATGCTTTGCTTTGGAGTTCGAAGGTATTTGGGAGAGATTTCTATTGTTAGTTGAATTTCCATACAATAACAGTTATCAATCGAGCATTAAGATGGCACCGTACGAAGCTTTGTATGGTCGAAAGTGTCGAGCTCCGTTATACTGGACTGAGTTCACTGTGAAAAAGTTATTTGGTGTTGATTCGATACGGGAAATCGAAGAATTTGAAAGCATTTTTAAATCGACAAAAATCTTACACAGATTTGAAAAGGAAAGATATTAAATTTCAATTCGGTGTCAAGGTGTTTCTCAAAGTATCACCATGGAAGAAAGTTCAGCGATTTGGCCGTAAAAGAAAGCTTAGTTCGCGATTTATCGAGCCATACGAGATCATTGAGAGGATCGGGCCAATAGCTTACAGATTAGATTACCGTCAGAGTTAGAAAAGATTCATAATGTATTTCACGTATTGATGTTACGAAGATATTGATCAAATCCTTCAAATGTGGTTTCACCTGTTGATGTTGAGATACAGCCAGACATGACTTACAGGGAATAACCGATCAGAATTCTAGCTTGAGAGTTTAAAGTATAGCTTTAGCCAAAATTCTCCAACAACGTCACAGAATAGAAGAGGTTTCTTAGGAACTAGAAGAAGCTATGAAAGCGCAAAACCCGAACCTCTTTTCTGGTAAGATTTTTGAGGACGAAAATTCCTTTAGGGAGAGAGTTGTAATAGCCCATTTTTAGTGAAATCAGAATAGAGGTTTTGGGACCACAAATCTGATGAGTAAACTATTATTTTATTATTTTAATGTCTATGGAATGTTAGTAAGGTTGTATAAAATTTCATTAAGAAATTTTGACGTTTGTATGTTTAATTACATAAAAAGGACTAAATCATAAAAGGTGCAAAAGTAGAGTTATATTAGCTAACAACGTCAAATAGTTATGAAATTCTAAATTGTGTGGAATTAAATGGTAATTATACCATTTGAGTGGTTAGTGTATATTCATGGGTTGGTTTTGTTGAAATTATTAAAGTTTTTAAAGGCTATTTTGGTAATTAGGTAAATAATGGTTAAAATTAACAAAACCTGAAATTCATTCATCTTTCTCAAGTCTTTTTCCACCGAATGTCATAGTAGAGAAACACCATTTTATGGTTATTCATTCAGTCAAGCTTTCCTTTAGCATGTAAGTGCAATTTTGTTTCATTTTTAATGATTTTTATGTTTTCGGGATCGTTGTAGCTTAACCTAGCTAACTCAAAGATCAATTTGTAAAAATGTTAAAGTTTTAGGGTTTTTTCATGAATTTTATTGCATGATTCTTGATGTTTGATTGTAGATTATGAGTCTCTGTTAATAAATAAACAAGTTTTTGTCAAGTGATTTTTGATGAAAATAACATTTAAGGACTTATTTGTAAAAATGGTAAAAGTTCTTGGTGAAATTTTGAAATGATGGTTTGTATGAATTGATATAGGTCCCTAGTGAATTTGACTCACATGTAATGAGGATTAAAATGCTTAAATTTCAATTAATGAGCTTATGGACTAAATTGTGAAAAGTTAAAATGTTTAGGGCCAAAAGGTAAATATGCATAAATGTGAATTATGGATTGAATTGAATGTTTGAGATCAATTGAAATGCTTAATTGAATATAATTATTTATTTAGATCTAGATAAATCTTAACCGGATCTAAATCAAGGAAAGGAAAAAATCACAGATTAGCTCGATCATATTTCCATGCTCTAGTCGTCAAGGTAACTCCATAGTATTTCAATATGTAATTGAATTTCTACTTGTATTTTCACATTATAGCTATGTAATTAAATGCTTATAGTTAATTAACCCTGAATTGCAGATACGTGCCCCTATTTGTACTTTGGTACCCCTGAATTGCACATATGTTCCCCTGTTTATACTTTGGTACCCCTAAATTGCACATACGTGCCCCTGTTTGTACTTTAGTACCCCTAAATTGCACATACGTGCCCCTGTTTACACTCCGATAACTTTGAATCAAGTAATATATGAGTTGTATTCAATTGTTGTTAGGTTAAATGATATACTATGTCCTTACTAAGCTCTATAAGCTTACTGGTTCTTATGGATTGTTTTGTAGATTGGTGTTGCTGACATTTGGACAGATCAATTTTTTGGCTCACACTATCCATCGATGTCAGTAGTTCTTGTGTCTCTTAGGGACGTGGAATGTATATGTGGCTATATAGGTTGTTTTAGTACAATATGACTATATACTAAACTAAGTTATTAGGTATTTTATCAAGATTGTAAATAGGTATCTTTTTGGTATAATTAGAA
>JABEZY010258584.1:0-11842 GCA_013467495.1 Gossypium gossypioides | reverse complement strand
TGCTACAATAAAATCCCAGAGCTGGTAAGTATTGTTCTCTTCTGGTTATCTCTGAGAAATTATTCAGATGTTCATTCAAATAGAAAAGAACTAAAAATAGACCTAAGGCCTAAAAGAAAGGAAAACTAAAACTAAAATTATAGAAAATCCTAGAATCTGAAAAACTTTCATTAAACTAGTGCTAAATGAACCTATTTTCAGAATTAAGTTAGCTGTTGTCCACAACCCTAGCTTAGCTGACGTTCTCTGTTTCATTTCCATTGTACAGACTAAAATGCCCTTGACTCATAATTAATCCCACACAAGGCTAGTGTCACGACACCCTAGTGTCTGTGTCTTGATATCAAAAGCAATATGCTTAGGTTCAGAGGTGGCTTTAGGGGTGTGTCGCGACATCCTATGGCTGTGTCATGACACCAAAGGCAGACTTGGAATTTTTGTATTTTGCTCCCTATGCTGTAACATCAAACTCCTAGTGTTACAATGCAGTAACCAACTTTAAGTTCCTATGCCTTTGAATGGTCTCCTACGAACTTATTAAGTATGTTAGCTTGCCTTTAGGCCTCATTCGGCCCTTAAGGTCAATAAAAGACTCAAAAAACACTTTTTATTGAATTTAAACTAACCTTGAAAACATAACTAAAACATACTAAAATTGCTTGTATTCAACCTCCTTAAGTATGAAAACTAGTTTAATCTGCTACACTGAATTACGACAGATCACCCTTCTTATCTTTATTTTGATGTATGCTTGGCTGGTATGTTTAGTTGTTGGTTATATAGAGATGAGTATGAGTCGCTAAATTTATGGTGGTTGGTTGATTGAAATGTTACTTAGTTAGTTTTTGGGTACATAGACTAAATTGTAAAAAACTAGACTAAATTGAATGAACTTCAAAATTTAGGATTAATGCCCCTAAGGGAAGACATAGATAGGTGAGACTGAGAAGAGAGAAACTGGACTAAATCGTCTAATTTGGTAAAATGGTGACTGATAGGTAAAATTGAGCCCATTAGAAGTCTAAGCCTTTTAGATCCATAATCTAAGGACTAACCAGCAACATGGGAGTCAACCGACCACTTGTTTTTCTTGAATTATTAATTGTGTAATTTCACTTATTTTACAATTTGTTCCTTATTAGTCTTAATTAGTTATTTAGTGAAATTAATCTTTTTTAATGAATTGTCGTAACATGGTGCTTAGTGAGTAGTTAGCTAGACTTCCTATTTGTATTCTAGAAGTTTAGAAATCACCTAGTCTCGAAACTCTCTTGGGTTCGATCCTTGAAATACTCAAAGTGTTCCATTGTACGCTAAAAAATATTTCAATTGACCTGTCACACTTGCAGATAATGTTATATTAGTGATTGTTTTAGTGTTCATTCTCATCTCCGATGCACCCACACTAGGAGTCAACCGATGTACTGTCAGTTCAGTCAGTCATATCTATGTCTCTATCCCCTAAGAGTGATCCGCTTTGATGCCCTAGACAAAGTTTCTCCCCAATTGGATTTGATAGATGGCATATTAGTCTTTCAATTGGTTTGCTCATTTTCGATTAGAGTAATGACATGTTTAGGTTCGTCTACTAATAAAAGTTGTATTTTCCTATTATGATCCGACCACGTAATACTACTTAATTGTAACGCCCTCAACCCGAATCGATTCACCAGATCTAGATCTCAGGTGTTACCACTCTATTAAAGGTTTATACTTATCTGGAAGATACAACTTTCAATAAGAACATCTTATTTAGTAACTATAACACCCCTAACACGTCACTGTCACCGAAATAGGGTCACAGGATATTGCGACGATTAACATATCCACTCATATTTAAACTTAATTCAAAAATCAATTTAAATATCATAAATAAATGTCCAATCAATAATCATAGCATTCATAGAAAAACGACCTTATATTGAGCCTATGGGGCTTTAGAAATAGTTTGGAAACAAACATTGACAAATCTCAAACAAAATAGAAAAATGTGGAAAAACTGAAAACAGAGGTCACACGGCCAGCCCGTATGGCTACTCCACACGCCCGTGTGCTCAGACCATGTAACTGACTGTGACTGTGTGAAAAATCTCACACATAAAATTAATAAGACATGACCATGTGAGGTGGTCGTGTGGCAGCCCGTGTCCCAGGCCGTGTGCACCTAAAATGACCCCTAATGCAAACCAGTTCAACATCCATTTCTTGGACACCAAACCAAACATTTCCCAATCACTTTCACATGGTTTAACCACATTTAAACATACCTAAAACATGCCAAAATCATTTATCTTGTGTGCCTAACCAATATGCCATCACTTGGCACCACAGTTCAAAGATTGAAACATAATCCATTCGAGTGCAACTACTTAGCATTTCATCCTTCTTCAACTATCAAAGATACCTCATTTACTGTAACCAAAATCTTCAACCAAGATTTACCAAGTTACCTTAGCATTTGTATCAACTCAACCATTCAAAATGCATTTAAAACCAAAAACATACCATTGCCATCACACACCATAATCAACCAAAATACTAATGGAGATTTACATCAACATACACATCTCATAATTCAAATAACACAAAACATATCCATAATGCTTTTAACACATATAAACCACATCCTAATTATATGCCACTTATAACTGGACCAAAATAAACAATTAATTACCTAATAAATTGTTGGATAGTGTGATCTCCAAAAGCAATCCAATCGACATCTCATATCCGACGATCTATAAGAAAGAAAAACCAAAATGAGGTAAGCTTCCTTAAAGTTTAGTAAGTTCGTAATATACTTAGACTTTAAATTACCAAAAAGGATTTAATAAAACAATTTACAAGATAATTCAACATCCTGATCATGAGTTCATTAGTTACCTATACACATCACAAGTCTCACAAGATTAGAAAGTTCATATATAATACATATAACTTTATCGTATCAGCAAACATATTCCTAAAAACACATTTAATACTTAACCCAACCATCACATTTTCATTTAACATTGAACATCTTTACTTCAAGTATATATTTCAAATGTCCTTTTTTCACATATCTATATTCCTATAAATATTTCGTATAAACACTTTATATATTCAATTCATATATCTATTTTCATACAAACATTTCGTATAAACATTTCATATTACCATTTAACATATAATCATTCATTAAATCTTGTACTTACATTTCTTCCTTTTACAACACAACCTCACAAGGTTAGTAGGGATCACAAAGAAACATATAATTCCAACAAATAATGGAACATGTAATAATAACACAACAAGTATATATTACATCCATCATATGTTCAATAACATAACTTCCCATTTCAAGTATTTATATCAACATCTTTCTATTCCAATGTGTTGACCATATAACATTTCATATATATACATATTTGTTTAAGCCTTTATCACCCGTTGAACCAAATGAAATAACATCGAATCCTCAGGAAGTGCTCACACAAGCTGTGACAGTAACATGTAATCGTATATGTTCACATGAGCTATGGGTCGAGATGTTAGGCTACACGAAGCTACTCATATGAGCTGTGGAGAATCCGCAACAAATGCAGTACCTCATCCATTGGTAGGACATCCAAGACCAGCACCCGAAACTGTAAATAACCCCCTAATGACATGCCATTTATATCCTAAGTATTCTCAAGGTTCCAACAGGACACATTTCATATCCAAATCCTTTAACTTCGTTTCCATTATAGCATTTCAAACTCACATCCATGTATTTCACATTTTCCAAACATAATACTCAACTTAAATATCATCACATACCAATCTCAAGCAGTTAAACCCAATATCAACATAAATAGATATGTATTAAATAACAAGAAAAATAATAATAATTAATTTAATCAATTTACGAACTTACCTAATAAAAAATAGTTACGAATGTAACACCGACGATTTCTCCTCTAACTTTCCTTTCCCGCAATTAAAGTTAAGTTTACTTGTTTCTTGATCTAAATATAATAATTTTATTCAATTAACCAATTCAAATATTATAAAATAATGAAATTTATATATTTGACCCTGAATCATCATTTTACACTTTTACCCTTCACTTTTACATTTTATTCAATTTAGTCCCTAAACCCGAAACTTTCAAATTTAACACAATTAAACTTAAAATCAACTCGTCAAATTTCATATGGTCACTATACATCCCATATATTTTATAATTTTACAATAATTTCATCAAATTTTACTATTTAACAATTTAGTCCTTAAACTTAAAACTAATCAAAATCACTTTACAAAATAGTCCTATTTAACTACCAAGCTTAATAATTTGTCTTAAAACTTCAAAAATATCACAAATTCATCAATGGCATATATCAAAACATTTAAAAATTTTACGAATTAGTCCTTGTGTTAGCTAGATTAAGCTACAACGATCTCAAAAACATAAAAATTACTGAAAACGAGCTAGGAAAACATACCATGCGAGAGCATTCAACATTGATCGAAGCTTTAGTTCATCTAGCTTTAGAGTTTCCATTTCTAAGGAAAAATATGAAGATAACGACTTTCTTTGTCTTCTATTTAAGTTATTTCTTTAATTTAATTATTTTTTTAACATTTTAATATAGTTAAAATTTCATAAATTACTACATTCAAACTATCCGCTATGCTATATAAGGTCTATTTACCTTTTAAAGCCCTCAAATTATGGTTTCATAATCAATTTGCACTTTTAAACTCATAGCGATTGACTTTTGTCATTTTTACGATTTATTCCTTTTTCTTTAATTAACTATCAATTCATCAAAATTTCTAGATCAAATTTCAATACATGTAACAGTCCGTTTTCAGTGAAATCAGAACAGTGATTTTGGGACAATAAATCCGAAGTCAAAAAATTTATTTTATTATTATATTGTCTACAACATGATAGTAGTACCGTATAAAAATTTCGTTAAGAAATTTTACCGTTTACATGCTCAATTTGATAAAAAGGACTAAATCGCGTCAAGTACAAAAGTTGAGTTCTAGTAGCTAAAAGTATTAAATAACTATATAACCTTAAAGTATGAGTCCTTATATGGCAATTAGACCATTAATGTTGATAATGGATGTACATGGCTTGGCATTTGTGTAATTTTTAAATTTTTTAAGGGTTAATTAAGTAATTAATGATAAAAACAAATGAAATAAAACAAACTATCATCTTCCATTATCATGATCAACCAAATGTAGAAGAAAATAAGAAGCCATTGGAGACCTAGGTTTGGCCAACCTTAATTTGCCAATAGGTAAGTGATTTTTGTCCCGTTTTTAATGATTTCTACGTTTTTGAGATTGTTGTAGCTTAATCTAGCTAGCCTGGTGACTAATTTGTGAAACTGTTAAACTATTAGGGTTTTTCCATTATTGAATATACATTATTTTTTATGTTTGATGATAGAAAATGGATGGTTGTTCTTAGATAAACAATTTTTATAAAGTGATTTTTGATGAAATTATCAATTAGGGATTTAATTGAAAATTAGAAAATTATACACGGTGAATTTGTGAAATAAATGAAACATAGGGCTTGTTAGGGACCTAATTGATATTTAGCCATAGTGGGTTGTGGTGGAATTTCATGAATGTCCATTTTATGAGCTAGGGACTAAATTGTAAAGAATTAAAAGTATAGGGTAATTTTACCAAAATATGGTTTTGGGTTAAATTAAATGAAAAAATGTATTGAATTGAGTTAAATTTATCCATATAGATCAAGATAGACCTCGTACGACTTTAGATCGGGGCAAAGAGAAAGTCTCGGATTAATCGCCTCCGTATCTACACAAACTCGTCGAGGTAAGTTTGTGTGATTAAGTTGTGATTATATGTTTTATTTTGAAATATGCATGAATTCTAAATTTTCTATATGTATACACAATTGCATATTCAACGACATACGACAATTACCGAGTCCCATTTGAACCTTAGGAATTCGTATGATATGAATGACATGTCATTAGGGTTTACATGATTTGGGTGCTGGTCTTGAACGTCTTACTAATTGCTGAGGTCCTGCATGTGTTACGGATACTCCACAGCTCATGTGAGCAGCATCGTGTAGCTACGTTTCGACCCACAGCTCGTGTGAGCATATCGATTTATAGCTCGTGAGAGCATACCAATCTACAGCTCAAGTGAGCATACCGATTCATAGCTCGTATGAGTATGCATGTACATGATTTGATGGATTACAATTATATGAGTTAGCACACTATGTGTGAGCTATCCCGGGTATCCAACGGTATTCTAATGGTTCAACGGGCAATCTTCTAATACGAATTGGTAAGAGTTCGATACAAACTATTATAGGGACACACATGAATTACATGGAAATGTTGTTACATGGTATTTGGATAATTGAATTGGATGATACATGTATATGAAACTTAATCAATTGTTGTGCTCAACCATGATTATTGGTTTATATATGTATTTACATGTCTAACATGGTTGATGTATATGTGCTTAAGCATTTGGCCAAATTATGTTGGGATATGCTATATTTACTTACCTATTCTGTGACTAAATGGTAAGTTTTATTCTATGTTATACGAACTTACTAAGCTAAAATGCTTACTCTATGTTATTTTCGTGTTTTATAGTGAATCAGAAGCGCGTTCGGGTTGGAATCTTGTCGGAGCTATATCACACTATCCATCAGCTCTTTTGGTACATTCGGATGTTTAATTTTTGCTATAATGGCATGTATAGGTATTTTGACTAATGCTGGCCATGTGTTTTGTTGTTGGAAGTGGCCATTTAGTTTGGCTTGTGATTTAGCACTTTGATGATGATATAAGCTTAGTTTATGGCATGTAAATATTAACCTTATAATGGTTGATGAATGACATAATATGGTTGAATGATGGAAGATGAAATGATAGTTGAATATGCATAATATATATGGCTTGTGACTTGTGTTGAATTGGTACTTTATTATGAATGGCATATGTGGTTATTTGATACTAGTTATAGAATGACATTTTGGCACCAATTGGTAAGTTTTTGGTTAGTAAATTCAATGGTATGTTTTGATGCAAATATGCCTAAAAGTTAGTTGAGTATTTTGGTCAAATAGAGTACATGGTTATACATGTTTACATGTTGTCATTTAAGGAGCCTAAGGGCATATTGGTTGTATGTGATTATACCATATGTATGAAGCTAGAATATGCATGATTTTGGTGTCTTGTTATGGCTTGTATTAATGTCCATTTTTTGTTGTAGGTACATGCCCTATTGGGTGAGAAAAATGGCTTGTAAAATGGTCTATTTTCGTCCATACAGGCAGAGACACGGGTGTGTGTCTCAGTTGTGTGTGACACATGGTCATGCGACACAGCCGTGTGTCTCCTATAGCTTTCAAAGGATTACAAGTCAGGCTGTTACACGACCTAGCGCACGCCCTGGCACACGAGTGTGTGAGTTTATTTCGAAGGGTACACGGCCTGGCACATGGGCGTGTGGCTTGCCCATGTGACCCAAGTCAGTGAATTACAAGGGCATGGAAACGGGCTGGGACATGGCCGTGTGTCCCTACTTTGAATGCCTACAAGGCCTCAGACATGGGTGTGTCACACGGCCTGGCCATACGGCCGTGTGACCCCTACAGTGTTGAAAATTTTCATTATTTTCTGAAAAATTCTTTGAGAGTCCCATTTAGTCGCGACTTGTTTCTAACACATATTTAGGGCATCGAGGGCTCGTATAAGGGACTATATGTATGTTTTGAATTGATAGTAATATGTTTTTTTGATATGTTTTAAAAAGTTTGAAATTTAGGTCCGTTTGATTTGAAAACTCTGATAATGCTCCATAACCCTGTTTTGGTGACGAATACGGATTAGGGGTGTTACAATACACCTATTTTATCACTCCACGGGATCGATTTACAAAAATGAGGTCTCGATACCTCATTTTCCAAAACCACTTGACTTAAGGTACAAACCACTTGACCGTTGATAACTATCCAATTAAACAAAATTTACCGAACCAAAATTTATTAAAATAATATAATCAACTCATAAATATTAATAAATACTTTTTACAGGCTCACTCATCATAATTGTGGTCCTGAAACCATTATTTTTGACACCACTAAAAAATGGGTTGTTACAGTAACGTTACCCAGTCAACTTACGTTTGGGTGCATAATGTGTATTCACAACCTTTTGAACAAGGCCTTTCACTCGGCTAGGATTTACAAGTATACATAACACACTTATTTACATGGCTCTATTGTTCTACCTCTAATTATTGACTATGCTACGAGGCTTATTGCCAAATTCCATCGATTATTTATAACATTCCTATCAAACACTAATCCGCCGCTTCACCCGCTCTGTATGCGTAATAGCTCATCCCACTATTCTTTTTGGCCCAGCCCTAGCATTGTCCCTCCTGGCGTGATCCCATTTCAGGCTACCTTTGACATAAAAGCAGAAATGTAAGTTCATGAAAACTTACTAAGTAAACCCTCTTTTACTTTAACCATATTCAAGAATTCCATTATCAATCTCCTTTGATCTATTCCCTCCCCTAACTCTAGTGGATATATCTCTAATATTTCAATTATTATGCCATAGGTGTCATACCTCACTTTGTGATCATAACCTGCTTTCATATCATCGATACCTCATTCACGTTCTTTATTTGGTCCTTGCATGATTCCTTATCCATTCCTATTATAGAGGCCTCACAAATGGAATACTTTTGGTTCACCACATACTCTGGCGTACTCTAACTTCGCTGTTCTTACTTTATTACTATATGGAGTTCGTCATAATGCTTCTTACGGAACTTTTCTTTCATAGTTTTCCATACACATTATTCCTTCAGAGTTTCCCAAACTTATCGTTATTTCCGATTACCCTACACGCCATTCCATTGGAGTTCACCGTGGATTCCTTTCTTTTTATTCAAAGTCCGCCACAAAGGCATTTCCTTCAGATGATTATCGCAAAGGCTTTCTATACTCACCATTGCTTTTTTCAAAGTCCGCCACAAGGGTTTTTCCTTTAGACTGCACTACGAAGATGTTTCTTTCTATATGTTGCCACAAAGGCTTCATTCATCAGAGACCGCCATAAATGTTTTCCTTTGAGAGATTTGCCACAAATTCATCCTTTTTCATACAATACTCACCACAAAGACTTTCCTTTTAGATCTTTTCCACAAAACCTACGACACGAAACTTCGAACCAAAAAACTTGGGAATTAAATTAGGTCATGTCGCGACACGCCGAAATTTCCAAATTTCCTTTTTAAGACTTTTACATAATTTGCTGAAAGTATGTGTAAAAATCATGTTAAGTTAGCCCTAAAGCCCTCTAGAAATCATCTTTAATAGTTGTCAATGCTCTAAAAGTTAATTTTTAGCCACCGAGCAACCCCCTCTTCATCATTTTTTGTAATTTCTTTTCTTACTATCTCTTGTCTACCCATGCTTTGCTAGTTCGTTTCGTCCTGATCAAGTTGCAAGGACAGTCTATTGCAGTCACAGCGATCGACTTGTTTGTCAAGCTCGAGCAAAAGAATGAACAAGGTTAGGAGTCCCAAGTTCTTTACTTTTTTATACATTAATTTTTAAACTATCAATAACGTCAATGATAGATATGCATAATATAACATCGGATAGTGAGTCGGTAGGGGGAGATAACCTTGCTATACTTCAAGAGAAGGAATGTGACACCTACCTTATTGAAATTTGAGGAAAGACACCTTTTCAAGAGAGGGGATTCGAATCCCCAATGACTCTTAGTAGTACAATCCGAGAAAGATTCAATACCATAGGTGGGATAAATTCTGTAAAATCCTAACAGACCCAGCTAATATTCCTGTTGTACAAGAAATTTATGCCTCATTAAAAGAAATGGAAGCCAAGCAACCATTGGGCGATCTATGGTCGTACGTCATAGTTAAGGGCATAAACATCTTAATATCACCCCTAAAATTTGTAGATACTATGATGTTCCGTTCTACGTGTATGATTATTTTGCAAAAGTTTAATTTAATTTAATTTTTTTCCTAAACATAGATATGGACATCATCATACACTACTTAACTAAAGGGAAAGGTGAATGGACACGTCAATTAGACACTGAGTTTCCAATATCGTTTCCATATGTTAGACTATCCCCTATGGACAAGATGTGGTTCCAATTTATTTGCACTCATATATATCCTAAGGTCAATGTGTCTAAAATCAATACTTTGGTAGCCACTATTCTTTATGCCATCTTGCAGAATGAAAGAATTTGTATTGGAACTTGGATATATCGAAGCATGATATGTTGTGTTCCTGAGAAGAAAATAGGGTCACTTTTCCCACATCTTGTGACAGCTTTATGCAAGCAAGCAAAAGTTTCCATACAGAGGTCAAAATTATTTCTGCAGCCATCAAAGAATCCTATACGAGAGTTCGGAGCAAGACAATTTGTAGAACTTCATAAATGAAAAAGAGACTTTGAAGCCCAACAAATTTTAAAAGAAGGTAACATTCTTGACTCATAATGGATAATTCGATGGATGCAAGAGGTAGGGCCGATTTACGAGGATTACACACGGAGACACGGCCTACGGATGCCATAGTTCACATCCTCCAAATACAGTTCAAGACTAGGAAATAGTAAAATTGACGAGGACCCAAAAGAGGAGGAAGATCCTGAGGAAGAAGAGGACGAGGAGTCCAAACAAGACTCCTACTGAAGTTGAACTATTTTTATATTTTAGATATTGTAATTTTTCAAGTAAATTCAAATTAGTGAGTCGATTTTTTTAAAATTCGAGTGGAATTGAATTTTTACAATTCGAATAACTGAAAAATGAATAATCAAAACAACTTCGTTTTGGATTTAGGGTTAATTTCAATTTTAAAGCCCTAACCATTCTTGAAAGTTGAATTGAAACTCCACATTTGGAAATTGGAACCCTAGATTTCTTTTCTATCTAATTTGAATCTCAAATAAATCCAAAGTCTCACAGTCCAGTCCAATAAAAAAACCTTTTTCTTCTTCATGCTATTCTTCTTCGTCTTCACGCTCTCATATTAGCTTTGTCACAACTTTAAATCCCTAAATTTCATTCGAAAAAAAGTGCGGACCAAAAATTAAAGTTTACAACTTCTAAAAAAAGGTAAGTTAATTCTTATTTGGGTAATTACACCAACAGTCACTCAACTTTGCGGTAGCTGACAAAACAGTCACTCAAGTTTCAATTCAGTCACTCAACTTTCGAAAAATAATAAAATAGTCTTTGTAACACCCCGAACCCGGCCTAAAATTTAGACCCGAATTTGGCGTGTCACATTGAAGTGTTTTTCGAAAACCATGTTTTCATTAAAAACCCTTCTCGAAATTTCAAACTTATTGTCATTTAAAACTTGTATAAAACCTTAGTTTGCGTTTGTTTATTTTCAATCGAGGTTTATTAAAAGATTATTACCTTCAAAACCTTATTGTTGCGGAAGCTTAAGTTAAAGCAAATGATTTACGAAAACATGATATTTTAAAAAAATTGGGGTACGAAAACGTAGTGTTAAAAAACAATTATTGTTTTGGAAAACCGAGTTCTACTTCTAGCAAATATAAATCACAATCACATCAATTCCCAAATTTAAAATCCAAAAATTATAGAGGCCTTATTACAACCCGAATCAAAATCAAATTGCTTAACTAAATGAGCAAAACAGAATAAAACAAGTGCAGTTGTGTGGCCCTCTCCGAGTCCCTCGCAGCTCCAAACCGTCTAACGCTGGGGATTACCTGAAAGGTTAAAAACGGGGTGAGTTTACGAAAACTCAGTGTGT
>JABEZY010258578.1:0-10489 GCA_013467495.1 Gossypium gossypioides | reverse complement strand
TTGCATGCTTCAAAGAAAAATTTTGAAATGTGGGTGTAATTCCAAACCTCATATGCATTCCCCCAAACTTAAAGTTTGCATTGTCCCCAATGCACTAAATTTAACATGCAATGACAATAGAAATGCAATGACAATATGTACTTATTAAATTAAAATCTACAGCTACGTGCAATGCATGAATACTACAACTAAAGCTTAAAATAAACTAACTCAGTTATCTACAGCCGTCGATGTGACTACATGATGTTTCTTTTTCCTCTTTTTCTTATCATTCTTCTTTCATTTTTTTATTGTTGGAGCACTTCTTTTTCTTTTCTTTGGGCTTTGCGCGGTCTTCAGATTGCTCTTCAGTTCCTGGCTCATCCCTGGCATCATCAACTGTTGTTTGTGTAGTAGAGGCCACTTGGAGTGGTCTAGTGTAGACCACTATTGCCCATGAATTGCATTGCTCCTCACTGGTGATCTCAGCAACTTCCGTCAATCTCGCTCCAGTTCGCTCCAACTTCCCAATATTTACACCCACAAATTCGGGTGCGGTGACAACCTTCTCAAAAAAAATATTCTTCTTCTTTTTCTTTTTCTTTTTCAACAACTTATTCTTCTTCAATGACAACTTCTTCTTCTGTAGCATCAACTTCCTTCTCAACAACAGTGTCCTCTTAATCAGCAAAAACGTCATCCTCAAATAAGCTATAATCTTTCACAGACATTCATCGATATCCTTGGATTCTTTTTTTTCTCAATATTAGAGACCTGCACAATGGGTGAGGATGCCACCAGTCTATATCGTTCTTCTAAGTCATCATCCGAGAAAGAGATGTCATAATTATGAATGATTGGCAGAAACACAGGGAATTCTGGTAGTGGGGATGGGCTCAGTTGGCCTAATGTGGCTACAATAGAACTGTTCTAGGCTTTGGTATAAGCATAAAACAAATTTTTGGATCGCTTCATATCTTCTACTGTAGCGACAAGCTTGATCTACCTATTGTTGATGGAATTTACCATTTTTTCGACATCCTTCAGTTTCCGCCATAATGATGTCTCTACAGTCATGCTTGTTCTTTTCTATCAACTTTGGCTTTGCCCTTTCTTTTCTTACTGGTCTTTGCCTTTAGTATCGGCGTTTCCTTACCTCGAGTCATTCTTTATACAATGGCTTCATTAATTGGGCCCTTATTTTCTAATATTTTCTCACTAGCACGGGGCATGATTCCTCTTTGCTAGCACAATAACATCACTAGGGATGAGAAAACTAAGATCCCAATCTACCTTACAGTACAGTCAGCTATTTCATGTGAAGTATTATGCCCACATCAATTTTTCGACCCTTGACTATAGAATGTATCTGGCACATTCTATTTAGGCTAACTGTGGTGCTGTGAGTGGAGGGCTTTAGTTTACAGTTGAAAAAGTGAAACCATATTTTACCTTGTAGTGTCAGGAAGTAACGGTGCATCATATAGTTCTTTTGATGGGAACCTGTCCAAACTGCTCCCTTGTCTCTCACCAACAAGTCACATTTTTCATCTGTGATGTCATCCATGAACTCGGAGTGTTCGTCGACATCGACCTTGGTGTTGTACAACTCGTTGATGTTTACAATTCCCCATGGTATTAAACCTTCTCGAATGAAAAAAAACTCTAACTCATGATCGTAAAGATTGACATATAACTCACATACCAGTGAAGGCGAGTAGCTTCCAGGATGGTTGTAAAACGTTTCCCACTTTAACTTCAAAATAGTTTTGGAAACTTGTTTACCCAAATCTTGTTGTGGCGAAAGAGAAATGCCCTGCTCGGGATGAAAGTTGTGCTTCGATATGTTGTTGTGAAATTTTCTTTTGTCGCTTTATTCATAAAGACTACTAGCTCATTTGCCTGCACTGGCTTGGGGGATTCCGATTCATGGACTGTGGTAGCAGAGAATGCATGTTCCCCAGTAGATTTAGTGGCGTACTTGAATGAGCCTCTTGCTTTTTCCATCTTTTGTTGAGGGAAAATGATTTAAAGGTGAAAGATAGGATGTTTACAAGAGAAAAGAAATAAAAATGCTTACTTGAATGCGTTACAGTCGATACAGTGAGGGAGAATTTATAGTGAGTGAAACAGGAAGATGGAGAGGCATGTTATTTTGTGGAGAGGTATAGGGCTGGCAGAGAGAGTTCTATCCAATAGAAATTGTGCCTGCTCAAAAAGATCAAACGGTTGAGTGAATTTTGATCCAACGGTAGAATCAAAATTTCTCTAAATTTTGACGAGCTATAGATAGTAGTGCAGATGTATGGACTGCGCTGACAACAAGATTTCAATGCGTTGACAATGGTACCTAATTATTCTGCAAAAAATAAGGAAAACAAACTTTAAAAAAATATAAAAAAATAAAATAAACTAAAATCATGGAGTATTAATTAAAAAATAGAACTTTTCGATCAATTTAACGGTCTCTGCCTACTTTTGATCATTGTTGCCACAATAGTGTTTCAGCCTCTGTTTATTCACTTTGAACTGATGTCTATCACACAAATATTGAATTGAAACTGCACCATGAGGAAATATGACAACTTCCAAAGGTCCAAACCAACGTGAACGCAATTTATGTGGGTGCAATTTGAGTCAAGAATTGAATAATAAAACCTGTTGACCTGCGACAAATTGTCGCTATAAAATAATCTTGTCATGCCATCGTTTGGTCTTTTCCTTTTAAATTGCAGCATTTTCATAAGCATTGCTCCTAATCTCCTCCAGTTTAGTGATATCCAACAGTCTTTTCTTTCCAACCGCTTCATAGTCCATGTTCACTTGTTTAATTGCGTACATTGCTTTGTGTTCCAGTTCGACTTGCAAGTGACATGCTTTCCCAAAAACCAATTGATACGGCGACATCCCTAAAGGAGTTTTTTATGATGTCTACAATGCCCATAAAGCGTCATCCAATCGAAAAGACCAATCTTTTCGCGAAGGGTTTACAACCTTCTCAAGAATGTTCTTAATTTGTCGATTCGATACTTCGGCTTGTCCATTGGTTTGTAGATGATAAGTAGTAGTCGTTCTATGATTAACTCTATATCTCTTCAGTGCAGTCGCCACTTGGTTGGAATGAAATGTGTACCCGAATCACTAATCAATGCCTTTTGTGTGCCAAAGCAGGTGAGTATATGCTTGTGAAAACATTTTAGCACTGTCTTTGCATCATCCTTTGGGACTGTAACAGGTTCCACCCACTTTGAGACGTAGTCAACAACTACTAATATATAAAGATTTCCAAATGAACTTGGAAACGGTCCCATAAAATCCATAACCCAAAAATCAAATAATTCAACTTCCATAATTGGTTGTTACAACATTTCATTACATCGGGATATAGAATCAGTGCGCTAACACCTATCACATTGATTCACAAAATTGTGGGCGTCTTTGAATAATTTTGGCCAGTAGAATCTTGATAGGAGAACTTTAGCAGCCATTCTCATACCATCGAAATGACCTCCATAGGAGCATCATGATAATGTTTCAGGATTGAAAGCATAATCTTCCAGAACACAATGCCGAATGATGTTGTCACTGCATACTTTGAATAAATACAGCTCATACCAATGATAGTTCATTATGTCACGAACAAATCTTTCTTTTTTATGTCCTGTGACACCTAATGGGAGTTTTCTACACCCTAGATAATAACAAAATCTACATACCAACTGGTTGTATCTACCGTAAATAACTTCTCATCTGGGAATGCGTCGACAATTTAAAGTATGTTCCCGTCTTCGCTGCCAACTTCTAGTCGAGACAGATGGTCTATAACTTGATTCTCTGAACCCTTACGGTCTTTTATCTCGATGTCAAATTCTTGCAATGGAAATATCTAGCGTATCAGTCTTGGTTTGGCATTCTTTTTTGCTAAGATATATCTTAGCGCTAAGTGATCAATGAATACAGTAACCTTTACGCCGACAAGATAGGAATGAAACTTGTCAAAAAAAAGAGTACAGCCAAAAATTCTTTCTCGGTGATGGTATAACTGAGTTGAGCCTCTGTAAAAGTTTTGCTAGCATAATAGATGGCATGAAATATTTTTCCCTTTTGTTGTCCTAGAACTGTACCTACGGCAAAATCATTTGCATTGCACATAACTTCAAAAGGTTAAGACTAATCTGGTGCAACGATAATGGGTGAATTCACTAGCTTCTTTTTTCACTGAAGAAAGGCATCTAGGCATGCATCGTCAAAGAATAATTTTCAATTTTGTTCCAGCAATAAGCACAAGGGCTTTGCAATTTTTGAAAAATCTCTAATAAACTATCGGTAAAACCCCGCATGTCTCAAAAAACTGTGAATACCTTTCACGTTTGTTGGTGGAGATAATTTCTCAATGATTTCCACCTTAGCTTTGTCTACATGAGTGCCTTGACTAGAAAGGTGGTGTCCCAACACAATGCCTTCAGTTGCCATGAAATGACATTTTTCCCAATTCAAGACAAGATGTGTGCCTTCACATCACTTTAGTACTTTATTCAAATTGTCAACGCAATGATCAAAATCATTCCCATAGACTGAGAAATCATCCATAAGTACCTCTAATGAGTCTTCGATTATATTTGAGAATATTGCCATCATGCACCTTTGAAATGTAGCTGGTGCGTTGCAAAGACCGAAAGGCATACGACGAAAATCAAAAGTACCAAAGGGGCAGGTGAAGGTTGTTTTCTCCTGATCCTCTGGTGCAATAGTAATTTGATTGTACCCAAAATAGTCATCTAAAAAGTAATAATAGGCCTTTCTAGCAAGCTGATCCAACATTTGGTCGATGAAGGGAAGTGGGAAGTGATCCTTCATTGTGGCCGCATTCAATTTGTGATAATCCATACAAACTCGCCATCCTATGAGAATGCATGTAGGAATTAATTCATCTCTATCATTGTGAACCACAGTGATACCACTCTTTTAAGGCACGCATTGCGCTGGACTTACCCAATTGCAATAAGAAATTGGGTAAATAATTCCGGCATCAAGCCATTTTATGATTTCCTTCTTGACAACTTCCTTCATCTTCTCGTTTAATTTTCTCTGTTGTTCAATCGATTGCTTGCCTTCATCTTCCAACTTGATCTTTTCCATGCAAAAAGAAGGACTAATACCTTGAATATCGGCAATACTCCAAGCAATAGCTCATTTATGTTGCTTGAGAATATAGATCAATTTCTCTTATTGAATTGCGTCTAGTGTTGCGGACACAATAATTGGGAAAGTATTGTGATCACCTAAAAATACATATTTAAGATGAGGAGGTAATGGTCTTAATTCTAGAGTAGGAGCTTATTCAATAGATGGTTTGAAAATTGGGGTTGTTCTATTGGCTAGGTCTAAGGATTCAATCTGCTATCCATGCTTGAGTTTAAGATTATTAGCTTCAACCATGTTGTCACAATTTTCTAAGCATTCAGCATCAGATGTCACTGCAAATTCTTTAGAAAGTGTTGTGCTTTGTCCTTGAATTCTTCCTCAATTAGATTATCTAGCACATCAACAGTATGACATTCTTCTTTGTCCTTGCATTGAACAGATTCAAAAATACTGAAGGTAACATGCTCATCATTCAGTCATATGGTTAGTTCACCATTATAAACATCAATGAGAGTTTGGCCGGTGGCTAAAAATGGTCGTCCCAAGATTATGGGAACATCCTTGTCTACCTCACCGTCAAGTCTAATAAAATCAGCCAAAAAAATGAATTTATCCACACGAACTAAGAAATCTTTTATTTGCCCTTAGGGTTGAGCCAAAGATCGATCGGCTAGTTGTAATGTCACTGCAGTAGATTTCATGTGACCAATTCCCAACTTTTTGAAAGTAGATAGTGGCATTAGGTTAATGCTAGCTCAAAAGTTTCATAACGCCTTACCCAAATAATGATTGCCAATTGAACATGGCATGGTAAAGCTTCTAGGATCTTTCAATTTATGGAGCAACTTGTTTGTTAAAGCAGCACTACAACTTTCTGTGAGTGCAATAGTTTCAATATCAGTGAGCTACTTCTTCTTGGACAAAAGGTCGTTCATAAATTTCCCATAACTCGAAATTTGTACTAGAGCGTCCATTAAGGGAATGTTGATTTGCATTTGCTTCAGTGTGTCCAAGAATAGCTGATACTACTTGTCATGCTCATTCTTCCTGAATCTTTGTAGAAAGGGTAAAGGTAGAGATATATCTGCTTGTGCTGACACCTTTGAGTGCGTCGACAATTTTGAAGGTTGGACAGTAGGCAGATGATTGACAAGTAGTGGAACTTCTTTTTTGATGCATCGACAAATTCTTTATATTCAACCTTCTCACCAGTGATCACTCCATCCGTATTCTAAGGTGCTACAGTAGAGTCGATAATCGGTTCGCTAGTTTGTTTACCACTCCTAATATTGATGGCCTTACAATATTATTTTCCCCTTAGACTAGGATTTTTTGTGTCACTAGGTAATGAACCTGGTGGTCAAGTATTCATATTTGAAGTAAGTTGTCCTAACTGTGCTTCTAATACTCGAATGGAAGATGAATTCCCTTGTATAATAGCTTCCATGCGAGTAATATGCTCCTGCATTAATGCCTCAAGAGTTACTAACAGGTCAGAAGTACAAGCTTGACTGTACGGTTGTTGTTGATGTCCTTAAACATGTTGATTTGGTATTAAAGGGTGTTGTGGCAGCAGCGGATTTTGATGTGGATGTGTCTCGCCTTGTTGTGGATGCATCTGAGTGTGCTGATTGTACCTCTACTGTTGTTGCTTGTAATTCCCTTGTCTGGGATTATAATTACCTTAAGTAGATAGATTCCCATATATGAATGTCGCAACATTTTGTCCAGCATTCTAAGTTCCCCAAAAAGGTTGGTTGCGTGCAGAGTTATTGTAAGAATTTTCATAAGAATTGTTGCGGATGTTACTAATATAACAGGCATTATTAGCATGTTGTGGACAATCTTCGTAGCTATGGTTGTCACCGTAAATATCACAAGAAAAATTAGGAATATCATCCTGCTGAGTGACTTGTATAGGTGCAACGCCACTCGTCCCTTGCATATTTTCAATCATGTTTGTGAGAGAAGAAACTTGAGCACTTAGTACGGTTATTGCATCCAATTCAATAACTCCTGGAATAGTTTTTTTCTTGTGCAGCTCTGAAGACAGGGTATTGATAATCATTCTAAGCAATTCTCTTAAGAATTCTCACAGCATCGCTATAAGTACAATCTAGCAGAGGTCCATTGGCTGATGCGTCGATAAGATTCCTTGTATGTGAATTCAACCCATTATAAAAAATCACAATTTGTGTTTCTAGTTGAATGCCTTGATGAGAAAACGTCGAAGTAAAGATTTATAAGTAGTAATATCATTTCGAAAACGATCATTCATTGTCGGTAGGTTAAATTGCAAAATAAACGGTGTTGCTAATGCATCCCAAGAAGTAATTCATCTGACAGATAGTCCGACAAACCAAGTGCGTGCTCTTCCCTGTAAGGAATCAGGAAATAATTGCATCTTCAAGGCATCATCTGGAATGCCTTATTGACTAAAGGAACCATAGATCAATAAATAGGATTTAAGATGTTCTCTCGCATCTTCATGTGGTAGCCCAACATATTGTCCATTAGAATTCAGCATTTGAAACATTATTGGCTTAAGTTCGAAATTCCCAGCTTAGATTTCTGGCCTAACAACTCCTGGTTGTAAATCATCCAAGACAAGTACTACAAAATTGCATATAGTCCTATTTTTTATGCAAGCATCTTGTGGCAACAATAGGTTGTTTACATTTTACTGTCGTATTGGGGGTATGGCTGCATTGTTCCCTAGGAAAGCCATATTTTTTTGTTCTCGAAGTCTACTCCGAACAGTCCTTTCAATTTCTGGATCAAAATCGGCAAGAAAATCCAAATTTCTTGGGGCATAAAACACCTAAATTGAAATTAAAGAAATAACAACAAAGAAAAACCAGTTAGTGAATACTAAATATTATAGAAAGAAAATAAAATGCAAAAACACACAAAAACAAAAATAAACATCAAACAAACGCCATCCCCGCAATGGTGCCAAAAACTTGGTCAGCTGTTTAACGTCACAGTAATAATGTGCAAGCGTACACTGTCGATGCCAGTTTAGCAGACAGATGTGAGTCTGTCGGATATCGATCCCATAAGGATGGTAGTCTTTTGTCTATTAATGTCGATGTGATAACTAGATGTAAACAAGACAAATTGTGAGGATAGTTGTCTATGCAATAACTTTAAAAATAATAAAGTAAAATATGATGATGATAAACTAGGATCCCCAACATGAAACTTCAGCAGAATACTAAATGCTCACAAGGTACAAAAGTATAGGTGATTGTCGATGAATTAAAATTTAATGTATATCTTACCCAGCTTCACTCCTTTATTTAATTTGAAATTTAAACATGCATATTAACCTCACTTTTCTATAAAGGCAATACGACACTATTTAGAACAAGTGGAATAAATTCCTCTAATCCTCACTCAACTTCCGTTGAAATGCTTGTCGGCTCAAACTGTCACTGCACTTTCCAGTGTCAGTGACTACAATAACACTTTCATGTTAAAACACATTCAAACCCCAAGATTAAACAATAAAAGCAAGCTTGAATAAGATAACATTTAACCAAGAGTTCATGTGTACTTCCATACAAACAAAAATCAGCGATTAATCACCAACATTTAGAAAGAAATAAGAAAGAATCGAATGGAGAAGACTATCCCTAGACAACTCAACTAAATCTCTCTATTCCCCATTGTCTCGCACTTAGGTCTCCTCGTCAGGAGCTAGTTTGCATCTAGTTTTCACATTGGCTCACTTGTGAGAGACTTAAGCTACCATAGCCGCAAGCTTCAAGGTAAGATGATGAAGATGATGATGGAGGAGAAAAAAAATAAAAATCTCCATTTTTCTTCCCACGTCCCCCTTTTATGTCCTACTCCAATAGTACAGGTGTCTTTTCCTCAAAATTATTCTGTCCTTGTACGTACAGGTTGGTTATACCAGACTAGACAACTCACGCAATTTTGGTTCTTATCCGGACAGTTTTCAATTGCGGCGACAATTCTGGATGCATTTTGGAGTTTATTCATGCAGCTATATTAATGCAATAAGATAGTAAAATTAAGGATAAAATAGGCTAGGATTCACTGAGTTATAAAATGTAAATTACTACACTGAAAATGCTAAAATATATGCTAAAGATAATTAAATAGAGACAAATTAACCAATAAGTTGGAACAAAAAGTATGTTCTTTCTAGTACTATCAAGTGCCATATCCTAACGCGACGAAGAGAGACCACTTCGGAGCTTGTTGCAAACGGATCAAACCCTTTTATGGTACTAACATCTTCATATGCGATATAGTTGAGGTAACTCATTTTGAATTTGGCACATATAAGGTAAATAATACTCGACTTAAACCTTATCTTGGTAGAATAATTAATAGCAAGAAAGAGGAGCTTCGGCTCTGCGAACCACCGTGATTGCACGTGCATAAGGTAAGTCGAGCTTAGGCTTTAAATGAGCATTTCTCGGGAGGCAGCCCGAGTGTTAACACTACTAATTCTCTTAATTTTATTTCATGTTATTTTTCTAAAACTAATTAATTTTCAAAATTAAAAAAAAAATGTTTTTGACCCACACGGCCTGGACATAAGGGTGTGTCCCAAGTCGTGTACACTATTAGGGGTTTGACAGTGAGTTACACGGCCTACACACACGGGCGTGTTCTTGGCCATGTGGATCCTGGAAATTTAGTTTTCAAAAATTTGATGGAGACATGGCCTAAAATGGTCCACACGGTAGTGCGACACGGCCGTGTGAACCCTAGAGCTAATTTTTTTTATTTTAAATTAAGTCAAAGAGTTATATGGGTAGGATACACGGCTATGTGCGAGATACGACCGAGCCACACGGGCATGTGAAGTCTCAAAAGGGCGTGGGAGAAGTGAAGGAGACCATACACGGCCTGGAGACAAGGTCGTTGATAGTACTAGAAAGAATATATATTTTCTCCCTACTTATTGGTTAATTTGTCCCCATTTAGTTATCTTTAGCACATATTTTAGCATTTTCAGTTCAGTAAACTGCATTTTATAACTCAGTGGATCTTAGCCTATTTATCCTTAATTTTGTTATGTTTTGGTACTGATGTCACTGCATGAGTATTTCTAGATTCTACCTAGAATTTTCACCGCACCTGACAACTGTCTGGATAAGAATAAAAATGTGAGATGTTCAATCTGCTAAAAACAACTTGTAGATACAGAGGCAACATGATTCTAATGAAAAGACACATGTGTTATTTGGATAAATATTAATATTCACTTAAGAAGAAAATAAAAAAAAGGAGGAGGATTTTTTGGGGTATTATCTTCTTCAACCTATCTTTTGAAGCTTTTTGGCTATGGCGGCTTAAGCCTCCTATGGGCGAACCAACGTGAAAG
>JABEZY010258573.1:0-13566 GCA_013467495.1 Gossypium gossypioides | reverse complement strand
TATAATATAATAATATGTAATTTATCAAAATTCTTAATCGGATCAGAATTAAATATTAAATTGAACTTGTATTTTTCAAAAATTAAGACAACACGCGCTTAACGATATACCAATTTTGGGCGTCACGAGGGTCCTAATACTTTACTCGTGTGTAACCGACTCTCGAACTCTAATTTTCTCTGAATTTTGACGTAGACCTAAAATCGACTCTTCGTAAAAGAATTTTAAAAATGATTTTTCTTTTAAAAAGAGAATTTAATGGGTGTCCGATCACACCTAGAAAGAGGATCGGTGGCGGCTCCTCTTTTTTAAGTAAAATTGAGACTTTTATCCAAATTTTCAATAACAGTCAAGATAAAATTTCCTTTCGTAATGACCTCGACTAGCGTTCGCAAAAATTTTAGGTCATTACAGCTGGCGACTCCACTGAGGACCAAGTAGAGAGTCGAGTCTGATATTAAACGCATGTTGTCAAAATTTTTAAATTCCTTGTTCAAATTAACATTTAACCGTGGTCCCTAAGTTTCGTTTTTGAAAAATCATGCATATGCGCCATGTTGTAAATATTTTCTAACTTATTTTACCCTTTTTGCTTTTCAGCTATAAATCTTACGATTTTAGTTTTTTAGTTACAAATAATAATAAAAAGTAAAAAAGGTTTGTGAGTTTCTCCCCACACACCGTGCACTTGCATTCTTGTATAACATGAGCTCTCCACCCGAGCTCTGTTTGTTTAAGTGGAAGTAAATGCTACGCCTTCGTGAGTTAACTTGTCCTTCTGCACAAGCTAGTGAAATGCTTCCGGGTTACATATGACTTATGCTTTCGTGAGTTAACTTGTCCCTCCGCATAGGCATAAGTAAATGTGATCCCTCGAATTGAGCTCGCGAGCCTGTGATGGGTGATGACCGAGGCTCCGTCCTAGCCTTAGTAGGTGACAGTTTGGACAATTCGAGTACCTTTTTGGAACCGACACCACGTATAGTGAACCATACGAGCCACCCAATTAGAGCCATACCGAACCTCCGTTCGTTGAATAGTCACCAAATAAGTACATGGGAGAAATGTCTTCTACCTTTTATTTCTTTTATATTTGCACTTTTTGCAAGGGAATCAGGTCCGTTTAATAAATTTGGATCGGATAGATTATCTGATGAGTATGTGCGGTAGGTTTATTTCGTAAAGCATGATGGGGCGAAAACGTGGGTCAGTTTCTCCAAAATGCATAATTAAATAGCTTAATTTGTTAGATTTACCATAGTTTTCCCCTATTTATATTTGTCGTGATTACTAACTAAGTTTATTTGTCTTCATTTTGTTTCCCATCGTGCATCATAGTTATCTTATTAGGAAAGTGTTGATTAGAGATTGGTTACCAAAAAAAGGGTTTCTGATAGAGGAGTCAATTATGCAAGTAACCGAGAAGAATTCTATAGTTTGAGACTGGTTTTTGAGGACCTAGAAAGTAAAAAGGGATAGTTTAAAAGAAGGATATATCTCCAATCTTCCTGGGCATGTGATTTCGAATACTCATCAGAATGACCTCGAAAACTTGACTAGGATCTGGAAACAGTGAGACTCAGACACTAGAGGCATCTTCACTAAAAAGTATGGGGAGATAGCTCACTTGATAACAATCAATGTGGACGAGCAGTTGATTTAAGCCATGGTTCGATTTTGGGACCCAGCCTACCAGTGTTTCACTTTCAATCAAGAAGACATGACTTCGACCATAGAGAAGTATGCCACCCTACTTCGCATTGACAATGTTCAACTCAACAAGATATATGCAAAAGAGTCTAAACCGATGACCTTCAAGAAAAAGCTAATGAAGTTGACAGGGATGACTGATACATGGGCTGAAAACTAGATAAGGAAGAAGAATAAAGTCAGTTATGTTCTGTGGTTTTCTCTTCAAGATTTAGTTCAAAATCATCCAGATATTTTAAAGAGAGTGGATCTGTTTGCTTTGGCTATTTATGGACTGATCGTCTTCCCAAAGGTTCTTGGGTACATAGAAGTTGCAGTAGTGGATTTCTTTGAAAAGTTGAGGCAAGGAATCAATCCCGTCCCGACCATCTTGGCCGAGACTTTTAGATCTCTAAATAATTGTAGGAGGAAAGGGGAAGGGCATTTTATCGGATGCGCTCTGTTAGATTTTTAGCCACTTTTGGAAAGTGGAGCACATACCTTTCCATATGTTTTCAATGACATTCGCTCTGTTAGTAGCATACCTTGAAAAAGATTGGTCAAAGGATGTCACTGAACAACACTGGATCTTTATTTTTCAGAACCTCTGTGCCAAAGATATAACTTGGAGAGCACCTTAGATCCGTCTTTCTGTCCTATTATACAAATGTGGGAACCAAGATTGGGTGCCTTTACTAGGATTATGAGGAGGAGTTGGATATGTTCCGTTGATGGTTCAAAGACAGTTCGCTTCGCGACAATTCATACCAGCTACCGGTGGATTGGCACAATCTGAGTTTGCCTTTACGGGTGAAGGTTACATGAAAAAGGTTCGAGATACTATAAATTCTTGGAGGGAAATCTACCTAATGGAGTTAGCTCTTTATGTTCATACTATCACTCTAGATTATGACATATGGAGACAACAACGAGTAAAGAATCAACTAACCCCGTTGACTGATTATACTTTCCAAAATCCGTTCTCAAAAGAAGCATCGTCCGAGTAAGAGATGGCAAGACATGAACTTGAACGCGAAAAAGTCAAGCTGTTACGAGATATTAGTTTTTTTCAGGAGGAAAACTACCAGCTGAAGATTGATGTTCAAATTAAAAAATCCAGAACCGAGAAAGTCTAAAAAGAGGCTGAGATCACGGGAAAGGATTTAAGTGATCTTCATTTGGAAAATGAAAAATTACGAGGCACTATAAGGAATAGTGGACTGGGCAAATCATCTGCAGAATGGAAGGAAGAAATAAGCAACATCAAAGGTGGGATGGAGTTCTAGAGAGGGAAAACAAAAAAGAAAGAGGAAAAAGTTGCACTTGCTATGATAGAGTTAAGGAAGAAGAATGTTGAATATGAAACCATGTCTGCAGAATTAATGACTAGGCAGTCTAGGTGTCAAGAGCTAAAAGGAAAGATACGAGATTTAAAAATACGCTACAAGCTCATCAGCACCATTTGGATGACCTCCTAAAAGCCCTAGAAGAGAAGAACGGTCAGTATAATAGAAACATTCATGCCTACGAAATAGCCCTCCAAGAAAATGATATGCATATTGGCAATTTGGTCAATGAAAGTTGCAAGACGGCTGTGCAAATAATGCAATTATTGGATGAAGTAAAAGTTCTCAGTTGCCAATTCCCTCCAAGTCAAAAATCGAGCATGCCGGAGTTCCTAGAACGTGTAAGGAAACAAGGCGATGTGGCTAGGAAATTTGTGTAACTGTTAAATCAGATATGAAAAAATGTTTTGTAATGGACTCTTTTGATTAATGAAACACCTAAGTATGGGGCTATCTTGAAATCAACACCTATTTTTTTTGCATATTTACGCATGAGTAACATTCATTAGTCATTTATTCATTCATTCATTGCATGTACATATCACCCTAATTATTCACTAAGGCTAAAACTGTATACTTCATAGTTACGACACTACAAGTCTGGAATCATGTCATTCTTATAGGATGTTGAACTCAATGAAAGAATTGAAAGGATGGAAAGGACCCAAAGAGAATTGCAAGAATGGCTGCCTAAGTCACAGCAAGAGGCGAAAGATCTGATGGTAAGATCTCAAGAGGAATTACTCGAGCAAAGAGATCAAATGGCCAAAATGATGGAAACGATGACAGCCTTGGTCAAAGGAAAGGGACTTATGCAGAACCCTGATATCATAGAACCCTAGTCAAAAGCTAATAATAATTAGGATCCACTCTATCCCCCAGGATTCACTCCACCTCACGCCCATACAACACAAAGAGGTTATCCCCAAGGGGAACCTACAGTCTTGGAGCAACATCCTACACTACCTACTCATCTAGGACAAGGGATATTCGTATCCAATCATGGGGCTAATCTTTCAGATCCAATTGTTCCAAATCTAGACGATCTTGTAGAAATATCAAGGTTGAAAATTAATGATCATAACGCTCAAGATAGGTATAGGATTTTGGAAGAGAGGCTCAAGGCAATAGAAGGTACTGAAGTCTTCTCTGTGTTGAGTGCCAAAGAGCTCAGTTTGGTGCCCGATCTGGTTCTACCCTTAAAATTCAAGGTGCCAAATTTTAAAAAATATGATGGGACGAGATGTCCAAAGGCGTATCTTATCATGTTTTTCTAGAAGATGACTGGCCACGTGAATGAGGATAAATTGTTGATACACTGCTTCTAAGATAGCTTGGTCAGATTGGCTCTTTGATGGTATAATCAACTCGGTAGAGAAAGGATCTAATCATAGAAGGATTTAGCATCAGTATTTTGTGAGCAATATAATCATGTATCAGATATGCTATCTAATCGTCTAACTTTGCAGATGATGGAAAAGAAGCTGACGGAGACTTTTAAATAATATACACAAATATGGAGGGATATCTCGGCTCAAGTAGAACCCCTATTAACTAAAACTGAGATAATAGTCCTCTTCATCAACACTCTAAAAGCGCTATTTTATGATAAGTTTGTAGGAAGTGCCACGAAGGACTTTGCAGACATTGTAATATCCGGGGAGCTTATAGAAAACACCAGCAAAAGTGAGAGGATGAATGGCCCGGAGATTTCAAAAAGGGTAGTACCCGTAAAGAAAAATGAGGCAAAAACCCATATGGTTGGAACCGAGAGCCATTATACCTCTAATCCGTACCCAGCCCAATCATGACCTTGTTATCGCGCACCTTCAAACTTCTACTTTTCTCCCCAAGGTCCTTACTGTCAAGCATCTCCTCCTTACCCCGTCTACGCCATGAATAACCAAAGACCGTTCACAATGTTCCCATGGAACACCATGCCTATACGAAGCCAACCCAAAAATGAACAAATACCAGTAAAACCCAGTTCTGAAAAACCTCAGTTCACTCTAATTCCCGTGTCATACGGAGAATTATACCTGAAACTATTAGAGAAGTAATTAATATCCCCACATTATATGGCATGCCTACAGCCCACATACCCAAAATGGTATGATCCTAACGCTAGTTGCATGTATCATGCTGGAAATAAAGGGCATTTTACAGAAAATTGCCTTGCCTTTAAAAGGAGGGTTCAAGGTCTCATCGATGCTGGCATTCTGTGATTTGATGGTGTTAGTAATGTGGCTGGAAACCCTTTTCCTAACCATACCGATGGGAATATGAATGCGGTAACAAATGAAGACAAATGGCGAGCCAAAAGCTGTGTTGCCGAAGTAAGGACGCCTTTACGGAAGGTATAGGAGATGATGGTTGAAAAGGGTTTGTTTTGTCCATCCAATAGAATTTTCAAACAAGAAAATAAAAAGGTCAAAGTTGTGACTTCCATGGCGTCGAAGGGCACAACATCCAATCTTGTGAGGAATTCAAAAAACTACTTCAGGACATGATGGATAATAAGGAGGTTAAGATCTTTGACAGAATGGAGGAGGCCGAGAAAAGGGAAATATGTGTATCTGATAATCAACCATTAGTTATCCCTTATAGCGTCGATTGGCCTTTGGTGATTTATTATGAGGCAAAGAATGAGGAAGTTAAACCAAAGATGATAATCGGAGTGCCATCTTCTTTCCCTTACAAGGACAATGAGGCGGTACCATGGAAATATGATGCCAATATTGTTACACCTGAAGGTGAAAAGTCAGGCTACAAATAAAGATGTTAGCGGAGTAGGACACTTTACCCACAGCGGGAGGTGTTATTCCTCCGAGATGGTTGAACCAAGGAAGAAAGTCGCTGACTCAAACCAGAAAGGAAAAGCACCGATGCATGAGGTTGAGGTCGATGTTGATATGCCATCTGAGCAGGAAATTAAAAGACCTGTAAATGAGGATGAAGCACATGAATTCTTGAAGTTTATTAAGCATAGTGAATATAGCGTTGTGGAGTAATTAAACAAGCAGTCGGTGTGAATCTCGATATTATCTCTATTGTTGAACTTAGAGCCATATCGAAATGCATTGCTAAAAGTGTTAAATCAAGCTTATGTGGCGAGCAATGTATCTGTAGAAAAGCTTGATAGGTGGGTAAATGACCTAAATGCGGATAATTTTATCTTTTTTAGTGATGACGAAATACCGCCGAATGGTAGGGGCTCTGTAAAAACATTACACGTTATAACCAGTTGCAAGGGTTACATAGTACCGAATGTGCTCATTGATAACGGGTCTGCACTCAATGTCACGCCTTTGGCCACACTTTCTAGGATGCCATTTGATATGTCTTATCTAAGGCTTTGTCACTCTATAGTAAGGGCATTTGATGGGACACGACGAGAGGTTATGGGAAAGATCTAAATTTCTCTAGAAGTGGGGCCATATGCATATGACATTGAGTTTCAAGTTATGGATATCACGCCTTCATACAATTGCCTTTTAGGGAGACCTTGGATTCATTTTGCTGGGGCAGTTCTTTCATCTCTCCATCAAAAAGTGAAGTTTATCATGGATAGTCATTTGATTATTGTCGCTGGTGAGGAAGACATCGTCGCATCTATCTCTGTTGATGCACCTTACATCGAAGTAAGTAAGGATACCATGGAATGTTCTTGTCGTTCCTTCGAATTTATCAATGCCACATTTATTACCGAAGGGAACAAGATCCCCACACCTAAGTTTTCAAGGAACACTAAGATGGGAATTAAGTTGACTATGGGAAAAGGTGCTCGAGCGAAGAAAAGTTTGGGAAGATATCAGCAAAGGATAGCTAGAGCTTTGAAACCAGTACAACACAAAGCTTGATGCGATTTAGGGTTCGAGCCGGACATACGTCAGAAGAGAAAATAATTGTAGAAAAATTAAGAAAGAAGAATTGCAAGAACCTTAGGTCAAGAATTAGAATGGGAGCCAATGATGTATCCTCCTTTGTTAGAAACCTTCACATCTGCGAGAATGATGTACCCGGGGCAAGACAATCTGCAAAGTGCATTGTTATTGATTGAGAAGGGTCTTCAGAGTATCAACATAAAAGTTGTTGACAATGAGGGTAGTGCAATTGAGGATATTTCAATGATACACCCTTATCCCCCAATATATGTTTTGAACAATTTGACTGCTGTGGATCTCCTTGTAGTATTTAAATCCTCTCCAGAATAATGCCTAATGTTAATTCTCCATTTTGTGTGTGTCTCTAAGTAGTAGGGTTCCTTTTATAAGAGCTTATGTTTGCTCTTTATCATTTCAATGAACATTAATGAAAATACATATTGTCATGATCTTTTCATTTCCATTAGCTTCGTAATTATCCCCTCTTTCCATAGCCTTTCCCTACATGTATCTCATATTATTCCATAATATTATGTTTCTTGATTCCAATACTTTGATGCTTCTCTATAGTTCTCTTTTTCCATTCACCTTTCAGGTGCTCAGATATCAATGGCATGAACAATCCCGTTACAGATCCTAAAATCGATTTCGAGAAGGCTATTTGTTTAGGAGAATTTAAAGTCGAGAAAAATATTGAAGATTGTGTCTCGTCTCTTGACTTACTAAGAATGGTAGAACAAGAAGAGAAATAGCTCCTACTCCATCAAGAATCTATTGAGATAGTAAACTTGGGAAATGAAGAAAAGAAACAATAAGTGAACATTGGGACTTCCATTTCAGAGAATAAACAAAATTTGATTACCTTGCTTCGTAAGTATAAGGATGTATTTGCCTGGTCTTATCAAGACATGCCACGGTTGAACGCGAATATTGTGGTCCATAGGCTTCCATTGAAACCAGAATGCAAAACCATTCAATAGAAGCTAAGAAGAATGAGACCTGAAATGCTGTTAAAGATAAAAGAAGAAGTTAAGAAATAATTTAATGCTGGCTTCCTACAAGTCTCTAAATATCTAGAATGGGTAGCTAATATAGTCTCGGTACCGAAGAAAGACTGCAAGGTGCGAATGTGCGTGGATTATCGCGATCTGAATCGAGCAAGCCCTAAGGATAACTTTTCTTTGCCACACATCGATATGTTGGTGGATAGTATGGTAAAACATTTATTTTTATCTTTTATGGATGGTTTCTCGGGTTATAATCAGATAAAGATGGCTCCCGAGGATATGGAGAAAACCATATTCGTAACAGTGTAAGGAATGTTCTGCTATAAGGTGATTCCGCTCGGATTAAAGAACGCTGGGCCAACATATTAGAGAGCCATAGTGATGTTGTTCCATGGCATAATGCACAAAAAAATAGAAGTTTATGTCGATGATATGATTGCCAAACCCTGGGAAGAAAAAGAGCATGTTGGGAATCTCAGGAAGCTATTCGAAAGATTAAAAAAGTTTCAGTTAAAGCTTAACCCAACCAAGTGTACGTTTGGGGCTACCTCGGAAAAACTGCTAGGTTTTATTGTCAGCGAGAGAGGTATTAAGGTTGATCCAGATAAGATAAAAGTCATACAAGAACTGCCACCTCCGCGCACACAAAAAGAAGTTAAAGGATTTTTAGGAAGGTTGAATTACATTGCTCGATTTATTGCTCAACTTACCAACAACTGTGACCCAATTTTTTGACTCTTTCGAAAACATAATCCGAGAGAATGGAACGAGGAGTGCCAAATGGCCTTTGACAAGATAAAATAGTATTTGTCTAGTCCCCCAGTGCTAGTACTGCTGACCTCCAAAAAATTTTTAATATTGTATTTGACTGTGTTTGAAAACTCAATGGGTTTCATACTGGCACAACATGATAAGTCAGGGAAAAAAGAAAAGACTATTTACTACTTCAGCAAAAAATTCACAGAGTATGAGGCAAAGTACCCATCAATTGAAAAATTTTGTTGCACATTAGTTTGGGTAGTTCGGAGGTTCAAACAATACTTGTATCATACAACATAGTTAATTTCAAAATTGGATCCAATAAAGTACATGATGGAATCACCTACACTCTTAGAGAGAATGGCACGATGGCAGATCTTATTGTCTGAGTATGACATTGCATATGTGAGCCAAAAATCGATAAAGGGAAGCACAATAACTGACTTCTTGGCAAGTCGAGCAATGGGAGAATACTAGCCTTTGAGATTCGATTTTTCGGATGAAGACTTGATGTGCATTTCTGAAAAAGAGGGCGAACCATCAAAAGAGAAATCATGGAAGATGAGCTTTGATGGTGCATCGAACATATTGGAGGCATGTGATAGGAGTAGTCTTAGTGTCGCCGAAAGGGAACCATTATCCGCTCAGTGCCATATTGAATTTCTTCTGTACCAATAACATAGCGGAATATGAAGCTTGCATCATGGGACTTTGTGTAGCTATCGAACAGAAAATTAAAATTTTAGAGGTGTACGGGGACTTAGCATCAGTGATTTATTAAATCCGTAGAGATTGAAAATTGAGGGATTCAAAATTAGTCAAATATCATGATCTCGTTACGGAACTGGTCAAAGAATTTAATGGAGTGACTTTTAACTACCCACAAGAAGAAAACTAATTGGCTGACGCCCTGGCCACCTTGGCTTCAATGTTTAAAGCGAACAGAGAAACTGAAATAATGTCTCTCCAAATGAGCATATATGAGGTCCCCGTCTATTGTTTTAGCATTGAGAAAGAGTTAGATGGACGACCATGGTTCCATGATATCTTAGAGTATATCAAGAATTAAAGGTATCCCGAGCAAGCAAACGAGAATGACAAAAGAACAATCAGGAGAATGGTGATTGAATTTGTTCTTGATAGGGATATTCTATACAAAAGAGGAAAAGATCAAATGCTCCTGAGATGCGTGGATGCTGTTGAAGCCATAAGAATACTTGCAGATGCCCATGAATAAATTTGTGGAACGCATACCAATGGTTTCACTATGGCTAGGTAGATTATGAGACTTGGTTATTATAGGCTGACGTTGGAAAGGAACTACATTATTTATGCACGAAAGTGTCATAAGTGTCAAATTTACGGTGATAAAATTTATGTAGGTCCTTCTCCCCTTTATGTCATGACTTTTCCGTGGCATTTTTCAATGTGGGGCATTGATGTTATAGGGCTAATTTCCCTGAAGGCTTCTAATGGGCATCGATTCATCTTTATTGTTATAGATTATTTCACAAAATGGGTAGAAGCCGCTTCTTTTGCTAATGTGACGAAGACCGCAGTCTGCAAATTCTTAAAAAAAGAGATCATATGCCGATATGGTTTGCCTGAGAGAATCATTTTAGATAATGCATTGAATTTGAACAACAAGATGATTAAAGAAATGTGTGAGCAATTTTAGATAAAGCATCATAATTCCTCACCATATCTTCCAAAAATGAATAGAGCAGTGGAAGCGGCTAACAAAAACATTAAGAGAATTATTTGGAAGATGACTGAGACATATAAAGATTGGCACGAGAAGCTACCATTCGCTTTTTACGCATACCGCACCTCTGTGCAGACATTTACGGGAGTAACTCCTTTCTCTCTGGTCTATGGAATGGAAGCTATTCTGCCCATCGAAGTTGAAATCCCATCCCTACGCATCTTGATGGAATCAAAACTAGAAGAATCAGAATGAGTTTGAGCTAGATATGATCAGCTAAACCTTATTGAAGAAAAACGCTTAAGGCAATTTGTCATGGACAGGTGTACCAGAAGAGAATGATCATGGCTAATGACAAAAAGGTGCGGCCAAGAGAATTCCGTGAAAAAGAGCTTATACTAAGAAAGATCCTCCCAATACAAAAAGACTTTCGACGAAAATGGACACCAAATTGGGAAGGATCGTACGTTGTAAAAAATGCCTTCTTGGGAGGAACTCTGATTCTCACCGAGATGGATGGAAAATAGTTACCTAACCCAGTGAACTCAGATGCTATGAAGAAATATTATGCTTAAAAAAAAGATGAAAACCTGAAAAGGGCGTTTTGATAAACAAAAAGGATTTGGATGAAAACCTAAAAAGGCATCCTAATGAAGCAAGTTTGGACTTAAGGAGCAAGACAACTTGAACGGAGAGTCGAATGACGAAGTTACAACATTTGAAGCATTCTCAGAAGCTCGAAATCTTCTACACAAGAAGCTATGCTCAAAAAGATCCAAGATGAAGAAACGTGGAGAAGTTCATGTGTTGGATATCTAGGGAATTCATGGACATTAAATGTGTTTTTTCTTTTCTTTGGGACGCTTTCTTTATTGAACTATTTCTTGTCGATTTTCTTTGTTTGTTGCTCTTGAAATAAAATATGAACATGAGGTATTTCTTTTACGCCCTTTTTCTATTTTCAAGCATATCATGTTTGGTTCATTTAAATGATAAATAGTAAAATGACATACTATAAACAAAAGGAATGTTGAGCATTACCCGGATGAGAATTTGATAAGTACAGGGGACTCGAAGTAAGGACAAAGTTCAAGGGGGGTAAGAGGGTGATATACGAAGAAATGTGGGTTAATCACAAGAACTTGAGGAGGGGTACAAAACCTGAAAGAAAAGTCAAGGGTTGAGGAAATAATAGAGAAGAATGTGAGCCCTCATGAAAACCATGACCCCCAAAAAAAAAGAACAAAAAAAAAGGGGCATGTGACAAACAGCCCAAGTGCACGACATAATCATGTAGGCATAAAATCATTTAGGACAAACACGTGCATATCATAATAACATCATACATGACATATATAGGTATTCCAGTAGAGCAAGAGATTTTGGTGGCAGCTTTACTGAATCAATGAAAAAGAAGGCTTTCGAGTTTCACCTAATAATCTTTTTCAAAATTCTAATTCTCTCAAGAATCATTTTTTTTTCTGTTTTTCAAAAAATCAACTCATAATTTGAGAGGTGAATGGAGCCTCGGGTCGCATGCTAAGGTATTTTTCAATTTCTATTTTTTAAAGATCACCTCATAATTCGAGAGGTGAGTTGAGCCTCGGGTCGCACGCCGAGGTGTTTTTCAATTTCTATTTTTCAACGATCAAATCATAATCCGAAAGGTGAGTGGAGTCTCGGGTCGCACGCCGAGGTGTTTTTCAATTTCTATTTTTTAAAGATCAACTCATAATCCGAGAGGTGAGTTGAGGCTCGGGTTGTACGCCGAGGTATTTTTCAATTTTTGTTTTTCAAATATCAACTCATAATCTGAGAGGTGAGTTGAGCCTCGGGTCGCACGCTGAGGTATTTTTCAATTTCTATTTTTCAAAGATCAACTCATAATCTGAGAGGTGAGTTGAGCCTCAGGTCGTACACCGAGGTATTTTTCAATTTCTGTTTTTAAAGATCAACTCATAATTCGAGAGGTGAGTTGAGCCTCAGGTCGCACGTCGATGTATTTTTCAATTTCTGTTTTTCAAAGATTAACTCATAATCTGAGAGGTGATTTGAGCTTTGGGTCGCACGCCGAGGTATTTTAAATTTCAGTCTTTTATTTGTTTTCAAAATTCTAGTTCAACCCAAATCCATTTTAGTTTTTTTTATTGCTCGCTGATGTATTTTAATGTCCAGTTCGTTGTCAAGTGGATGTTTTTTCGAAGTAATCGTTACTTTCAAAAATTGCATCGTGAGTCAAGTTCCTTTTTCAAAAAAAAGAGAGGGAAAAATCAGACAATTGAACAAAATTTAGTGCTTTTGAGTCTTTACTCTATCACTGTTTCACAACGATGAGCAAAGAGGGGCAGCTGTAATCACTGAATTTTGTCCAGTTCACATCTCGTGTTTTAATTTTTATTTCCAAGTTACGGGTTTGGATAATTTGAGCTTGAAGTTTTTTTGATCAATGGATTTAGGGTTTGGGCCTGTCTCATATGGGCCCAATGATTGGGCCTATTGTGATTGGATAATTGGGCTTATGCCAATCTAATTTTGGACTTATTTGGGCTTTAGCCCATTAGTGTTTTTAGTTTTTTATGTTATATTAATTTTAAAAAAGAAGAATAATAAAATAACAATAAAAAAGGAAAATTAGAAAAATACAAAAATATACTATTTACATTTTGGCCCCCACTTTTTACTAATTACATTTTGGCCCCTACTTTTTACTATTTACATTTTGGCCCTTTAACTTTTTCTAAAATTACATTTTAGCCTCAAAAGTTTTGCGTCTTCTACAATCCAGTCCTTCTGGCATATCATGTCAGATTGTCTCCTAGCAGCCGCCAGGCACATTTTGTGCACCTACCCTTAGTTATTTCTGGCGGCTGGCCTAGGTTCATGATGGCCCTCAACTGCTACTTGAAAACAGAGAAGAAAGAAGAAAAATCAGCAACAATAAGAAGCAAAAAAAAAGAAAAAAAAAGAAAGGGGGTTTTTTCCATCAACGAAAAAAAAAGAAAAAAATAAAAACGAAAAAGCCTAAAAAAAAGAAGCCAACATCACCACCGATTGGAGGCCCTCAAACCCCAATCCACCCTTACTAACCCGTTGTCTTCCATTGCTGCACAATCGAAACCAACCTCCATTCGGCCTCTCCCTCAATCCTTTGCACCCCTCAAACCCGAGACCACCAG
>JABEZY010258553.1:0-12045 GCA_013467495.1 Gossypium gossypioides | reverse complement strand
AATTTTTTTAAAATTTAGTAATGCCTCATACTCTGTTCCGTTAAGGAATACGGGTAAGGGGTGTTACACTGAGTTTGCCTACTAAGGTCGGAATCTCTTTTTGCAGGAACTCTTGCTTGCTCATTTTGCTCATGCTTAATGCTCCTGACCTCCTATTAAATATTAGTCTTCTCCACCAAAGCTTCGAAGAACCTATCTTGTAGCTGAGCTACTTACATCATCAAGTCAGATCTTAGCCCAAACTCAAATCGGGCGCACTTATATTGTTCATCTGCCACCATACCCAGAGCATAACGACTGAGCCTCAAGAACTCTATCTTGTAATCAGCCACGGACATGTTACCTTTCCTTAGCTCAATGAACTCAAGCCTCCTGACCCCAACGTACCTCGTGCCCACATATTTCTTCTAGAAGGCCTCTAGAAAATAGTCCCATGTCAAAAGATCGGCTTAGGTACCTCTCACAATGGTCTACCACAAACGATCATGCAGCAACGACACAGTCCCCTTAAGTTTTTGTTCAGGGATGCACTCCATATTGTCTAAGATCCTCTCTGTAGACTCCAACTAGTATTCAACTATAGTGGGGGTTGTCCCAGCAACACCCTTAAACAACTCGACCCTACTCGAACGTAGCCTCTCAGTAATAGATCCACGACTGTTAGCTCTAGATTGGGCACCTGCCACTCGTTCTAATACTCATAACATGGCCTGTGATACAGCCTCAATCACAGGTTCTTGCTGACTCTCCCATACAGTGGGTGCACCTCCCACATTTTCTGTTAGAAGCTTAGGGATTTGCACTTGAGATGCGGATGAGTCAACTTGATTCCCCTGACTCCGCGGGTACTCATTTTAGGTTTTATGAATGCTGTCAATAGAGATAAATTTTTATCTTTATCACTTGAACATTTCCTATCGAAAGTTTATTTTATTGATTTACACTTGTCTCACTATTTATTATTTTCACAATCTAAAGTTTTCTATAGTTTTCACATTCTATAGTTTCACATCTAAAGATAACTTACCTTAGATCACCTTCGAGAAGTCTTAGATTTCTTTTATAACAAAATTAAAATGTGGCATTTTTTCCTAAAATATTGTTTTGTAGTGCATGAATTTTTTCAAAAACATTTTACCCATAGTCCAAGTTTTGAATCGGGATCTGATACCACTAAATGTAACCCCTCAAACCAGGTCTATTCGTTACGACACAATCTGAGTAATTACATGGGCCATGAAGATGGCCACAACGTTTCGACAAGAAAAATTCATTTGCCCTCAAAACATGTTATTTTGAAAACATCATATTCTTTTCAATAAAAAATTTATTTGTTCTTTTTTATTTAAAAATACTTGTTCTATAACTTAGTTTTTAAAACACATGGCTAATAACTTTCTTAAAACGTTTAATGATCATTTAAAAATTTGATATAAACAACCCATGCAATATTTTCCCAAAATAGAAATTTACCAAGCCACAATCCACAATTTAACATAAAGTCCAAAAAAGTTATTAAAACAAACCCAAATTAAGGTCCATAATAAAATCCACAAAAACCATAAAGTCTATAAAATTTCAAAATCATCTTAAAAATCCATAACTATAAAACCATTTTTTTGAGAGCTTCTCTGATGACCGAATCTGAGTCCTAACCATGAGGATTATTTGAAACGCACAAGAAATATGGGTGAGCTTTAAAAGGCTCAATGTGAGATCAATACATAAAATATATATAACATGTTTTTCATACATCAAATAAACACATCCAATTCCATATATGTAAACCATTTTCATAGAAATATCATATCATCATTAACACATATTCATGAATATATCGAGACATGCTCATCAAATAATGCACATTTTGAAAAATTTCCTACCCATCTCCGCTACACACCAATATCGTGTTCCCTAGAACCCGTCCATCCAATAACACACCATTTGTGGACAAGCCACCACATAAATACCGATTAACGGCCACATAACACATTGTGGACAAGCCACCACATAATTGTCAATAATGACCACATAATCGCAGATAAACTGCCACATAACTTCCACCTTTCACAAAACCCACCCAATGCATATGATATGGCCATTTTCAAATTTAACACATATAATCACTTTTCACATTTCTCATGAAGTCATGCTTATAGTCGCATATTTCTCAATTTTACACATTTGTATGTAAACATGCTCACATTTTCATATATCACATAATATTCACTTTAGCATGCTTTAATATATTTTCATATTAAATCATGGAGCTCATCATACACATATATATAACACATATTTAGGTCATCACATATCAATGAACACGTATCACATAAAATAGAAATGAGATTTGCACACATATCATCATCACAATGCATCAACACATCACAAATCATAGTTTTCATGAACTAATAATTTTAGGAACAGTTACTTGGAATTTCCCTATGATGAGTTTTTCAACTCCGCTTTGAGTACTTAGTGTACTCTCAAATAATTTTTTAATAGAATTTTATTTAAAATAAAAGTAGCATATTATACTCAAATTAAACATTTAGACCCCACACCTTATATTGAAGATTTGATTGCCACAATCCTCTTAGAAGAGGTCTCGCTTAGATCTAAACCCAGTATATGAATCTATCGCATCAAACACGTATTTTAGTTATAGAGCTATCAGATGTGTCTTATTACTTAAAGATTAATCATTGAAAATATTCTCACTAATTACTTACCCTTAAATCGAGACTTAGATTCGATGCATTAGTTATCACGCTAAGGATCTCTTGGATTGGCGTTGTTTAGTCCTTCAAAGAATATAGGAACAAAATGTTTACACATAAAAAACAAATGTGTCTTAACACCATTCGGCTTTGAAGAAAAAAATAGAGCGGAAAGAATATTCCCAACACCTCTCATGCACTTACACTACTCAACAATACTACAAGATCGTTGATAAGTTTTGACGAAGGAGCGGAGAGGATTAATGATCTACAAAAATATATGATCGATGGGTCTTGAACATAAAATAATTGAAATTGGATAATTGAATCCTTAGAGAAGATGGGAGAGATCGAAACGGAAAGAAAGAGGGGAAAAATTGAATCCTGGTAGAAACAATGTTGGCGATAGTGGTCCGGAGGTGGTCTAAAATAAAAGAGGAGAAGAGAATATTTGACAGTGGTGTGGAGGTGGTGAAGCTATAGCCTATAGTGGAGGAATTTTAGGTGGTGGTTGTTTGTCAAAAATGAGAGAAAATGAAAAAAGGTAAAAATGAATAAAAATGAGAATATGGGAGCAACTGAGTCTTATGGACGATAAGGAGGTGGGGTAAGCTTTGTCAACTGTGACCAAGTTCAAGTTCATTGAATGATAGAAAATAGGCAAGAATGAAGTGAAAGGAAAGAGAAGAAACATAAGAGCATGAATGGGGATCATGTTTCCCAACTTAAGGCAAGTTTGACTTATAAAAGTGGAAGTGAATCAACTTATTTGAGACAACTAAAAGGGTGGACAGTAAGCACTTAAGTCATATGGAAAAATTGTAAAAAAATTTAAATAGAAGAATGTAAACATTAGGACTTGAACCTTGGACCATTAGGATAACTAAGGAGTTGTTAAACCACTAGACTAGACACTTCCTTATTTTTATTCTTACGCACATATTAAAAATATATATAACATGGGATGTGACACTACACGCCAATTTCCATACTTATTATATCACCCATGCTTCACACTTTGATTGAATCCAGAACTTTCCAGTCGGTATAAATCAAAATCATTCTTAATACCCAAGATGCTTCTCAGCAAAATATATGTATAAAAACCCCCTTCCTACGAATCTACTCTTCAATCTTACACTTTAAATTTTCCTAAAATGGTTACTTAGAGAAACTAATCCTTGGTGAACATGTATTAACTAATCTTACATTTCATGGATTTCCCATACTGGATTTAATTACTATCAAACCACTATTTACATCATATCTGGGACCAAACCCAAATCAACTCAGACTGATGATGAAACAGTCTAGTTCATCCGAAAGAATTCCAAACACACTTGTTGCCTAATGCAAAAAACCAAAACTAACAAACGATTCAGATTCCAAACAACCCTAATACAAGACATGATAGTATTCACATATGGCAAATACCAGACAACTCAGATTCCAATTTTACTTAGCGTAGACAAACTCAAATAAACGAATACTTATATCTTTCATAACTATGAATATGCCCATATTCCATACTGACAATCTACTATGGCGTATTCCCTCTTTAGCCATACAGATACATACTTTCATTCAAAAACTGTCCTTCAAGACTCATTCCATACCATCACAAGACTAATCGACCAAGTTAACTTTAGAACGTCTCATATCATTATCATAGAATCATCTATTGGAGAGATCTCAAAACTTACTAGAAGGTAGATAACCAGATTCTGCCACGTAGGATTGTTTGAATAGACCACAAAGGCATTTACAGAATATGCCAAAAAGATTTTAGCAAATCATGCCATACAAGCAGCGTACAAAATCACGTTTTTACTGTCTGGACGGACTTTCACAGAAGGTGTCATGGGTTTCACCCACATTCACTTATACATTTTCCCATGTCGGAATCTGCCAGTCTGGTCTACATATTACTGAAGGCATCACCATGATCATTTGCAAAGTCATACAATACCATGGCTCTTCGCCACATAGTCTTACACATATTTTCATGTCATGATCTGCCAGTCCAGTCTACATTTCACTAGAGGGATCACCATGAATGTTGTCTTACAATGTGATCTGCCTGTCTAATTAGCAATATTTCTACCTTACCAAAGCCATCACAAATATATATTCATTTATCCCACAATTGTTACACTTACCCAATTCATCTTCTTACCTGATCTGCTCATATTCTCTTAACAAAATTCACCTTTACTTACCTGATTTCATTTGCGACTACATCTCACATCATTGTGATTAAATAATGATTCTTTTATCTCTAAAGTGAACATGTATCGACATTACTTTGATTCACACAATTACTAGATTTCTAAGACTTTACCATTATATATATTTTACTTGAACAATTAACATGCAAGATTCCGGATAAAGACTCACCAAGACTATATTCCAAAACTTGAACATCCCTCTCGAACGAGTAGCAGTAATTGCTTAAAGAACAGAGAACTCTCATTAAAACTCATTTACAAACAAATTACTAGTATCTCAATTACAAACGATCACCATGTAGGGTCTCTTAATCACAACTCACTATTCATATGTTTCTTAATACCCTTATTCTTTCAAAAATTTAACATGCGTAGCTATTAAACTTATTAGGAGATAGAATATCCACTCATTAATTCAAAAACCTTAGGTTCTAGAGAAGAGAACATATAAGTTCTAAGAGGAAAGAAAAACCAGAGAGTAGATTTAAAGGAAGAAAAACCATCCACACTAATCCTTCTCACAATATATATATATTCAATTTCCATTTAATGGAACTCAACAAGTGTCAATTACATCCAAAGTTTGTCTTAATAAATAACCTACAAAATCCAAGAGAAATATAAACAAAAATCTTGTAAATATATTATTTGACAAGTCAATTCAGTTGACTCCTAACCAGCTCACATTACGAAACCAAACTAGCAAAGTGCTCAGACAAACTAGACGTACATACATTTTGTGGTAACTCATACCATGCTTACTTTTTCCTTGACACATTCTTTTCTTAAATAGCAGAATAACCAGAGATAGAATCTTTAATTACTTATACTATTGGGTACCATACACCAACTCTTATTCACCAATAAACAGTAAATGGGCGGACTACACTACGCCAAACAAGTAATTTCACATTTTTACGCCTTCAAATCGGTTCTACCAGATTTAGGGTGTGAGACGATTAGATTAGTAATTATTTTCTATAATTAATTTCATAATAGTTTTCCAATCTGCAATCCCTTGTGTCCGATTCTGAAAATACTTACTAGTGTTTCATTGTAAACTTTACTATATTACAATCTAACCCGAACACTTACGGACACCACCAATTTAATTTATATTTTTTTGTGATATTTTACTATAAATGATAACACATTTATAGGCGGTCAACTTGTTGGCATTGTTGCTGGGGATTGCAATGGTGAACATTTTCTTAGATTAATTACTATAAAATAATATTAATCGAAAGACAAACATGTTAGGTAGTGTTCTAACTTTTATTTTATTTATTTTATTTTATTTTAGTCTCCTAAAAGAAATTACTTTGAATTTTTTTAGTTAATTAAATTTTTTAATTTTTTATTTTTATTACCTTGTTGATTATTAGATTTAATCATGAATATTGATTTTTATAGGTCGGTGTACGAACTATCCAAATCGAGTTGGTTGTATGGAGTTTCAACAAACTAATTTTGTCATGATTAAAAAGACAAGCAGCCCGAGTATTTAGAAGAACTCTCACTAAGCCGAATGAGTATGTATCCAAGAAGGGTGGAGATCAGACGAATCAATGGGACTACAACGGAGAATGTGACATATCCGACTACTCTTTTTAGCAAGAAATGGATTTAATAATGGATAATGATGTATATAGATACTTGCTTGAGCAACATCGAAGCAAACAAAGGCCAAGTCAAACACAAGAAGTCTCAAAAAATCATTGAAGTAATGATCACAAGCTTGGAGACTACGATTATTCATCCAAACTCCCTTGTGATTCGGATTTATATAAGTCATTTCTTCGTGTTCTTGAATTTCAAACTAACTTAGAAGAAATTCAAAAATGGGTGGACTAATTAGAGGAATTATTCTAAAAGCAAGCAGAAGCTGAGATTTCAATGGAAGAGATACATGAGCGACATTTGGGAACATTCGAATATCGAACCAAAACTCCTTGTGCTTCATATGACTATATGTCCGAACAAGAAAGCTGCGACCGAGAATTCCAAGATAAATCAAAGAGAATCCAACAATTGCTGGATCATGTAGAGGAATTTTTTAGCAAAAATCCCATGAAAATACTCTATTGGAAGAGGTCATACATGATGTCTTCAATTTTGATTCGAAAGACCAATGTACCACCGAAAACCAACTTGAATTGAATCTTGAAAGTCAAGAGTTTGGAACCGTAGATGGGAAAGAGTTAAACATAATTCTGTATTCTTCTGATCTAATTAAGATAGATGTAGTAAGGAAGAGGAGCTTCAATCGATTCGAAGTAAAGGTGTCAATGAGTCGCCATACCTTCTAGAGATAAAAGAGGAAATATCGATCGAAGAAGTCTACGAGTTCATATCATTCTCGCTTGATGATGATGGCAAAACTCAGGTTGATTGATCCTCATGTGACATGAAGGGGAGAAAACCTGAGATAATAATACCCCAAAAAACCATTTAGGTGAAGCTCAAATTTGGCATTAAATGGCTCGTGATATGGATGTCGCGCCGGTCGAAGATAAGGCAATATCATTAGAATTGATTGAAGTCTCTAGTTCAGATTTATCGACAATGTAACAAACAACATATTAAAGTGTCAAGGACAAGTTGAAAGCTCTTCTTCGGGGGCAGTACGGATCATCTCGAATCTATAAAAAGACTTCAATTTTTAAATTTTGTTTGATTTTAAGTTTTATTTATTATTAGTTAGATTTTAGGATTTAGAATTTTAATTCAATGTTAGAATTAGGAGAGAGCAGGTTTTTGAATGTGATGAGATAATGAGAAGCTAATCAGGGACAAAAATGAATGATCAAAGGCTTCAACATATCTAGAAGGAGTAGAAACAACGTTGTGTCGGGCCATGCATAGTTTATGGTGCGACACAAGCACTTTAAAGCACTAAAATGTGATGCTTAGGTGACATGTCTCGCCATGCCATGCGAGACACGAGCACTTCGAAGCTAAAATGGGTGTTTTCAAGGCATCGTGTCCCACCATGATAAGTTATGGCGTGACACGCCTGTGTTTTTCATCCAAAATCGGACTATTTCAGGCATACATCCCATTGAAAATCTATTTATACCTATCAGTTTTAGGTATGAAAACACACATCTCAAGCACCCAAAGAAGAGCAAACACTCCCTGTAGTCGCTGCACCTCTTCCTTAAGATCTAGCTTTAAGTTTTCGTATTCCTTACCTCTGATTTCCACAAGTTTTGTTCCTCTCTTTTCTTCATAGTTTTCTAGTTATCATCCTCTATTTCAAATTATATTACACATCAATTGAAGAAAAAATTTCCTTGGTAAATACCCGAGATTTTCTGTTCTAACTTTGTTTTCATCAATTTTATCATTCGATTTTGTTGTTATTTTGCTTTAATTTGAAAAAAAAATGGCACCACGAAAATAAAAATACACCACTCAAGCACCAAGCAATACCGATGCCAATCTCTTCCATAACTACAAGGTTGAGAGGTTCTTTCTCTAAATGAGTGGGCATTCTTTTATTCATGAACGTGGGTTCAATCCCACCATTACCGCTTGCAATGAAATCTGGGATTTGTTAAAATCCCATCATTGGAAAAAATTTTGTGCGACCCAACTGAATCGGCAGTCGACGCAATTGCTTATGAGTTTTATACCTTCCTAAAGGATAGGGAGAATTACAAAAAATAGGGTGAGACAATCACTCGCGCTACAGTTCAGGGAAAAGAGGTGTGAATTGCACCTTATGACATTTTTCGATATTATGATGCCTTATATTATACCCATGATCATTTAGAGACTTTAGATTTATTCACATTCGAGGATTTCAATATGGAGGCTATAATAGATTATTTGACGGAGGGGCGTGGCGAATGGACTCACCATGCCAATACCGAGGTGCCCTTGAAATTTAATATGGCTATCATGTTTTTGATGGACAAGATGTGGATGCAATTCATTTGCACCCACTTGACACCAGTACATAACACTTTTGACATTATCACCTATCGAGCAGTTATGCTTTATTTTATTTTATTGAGAGATCAGATTTAAATCAGCCACTATATTTACGAGGAAATGCTGAAGTGCATACGGAGGCGAATGCAAAGTATGTACTCCATTCATTTAATCATCGCTCTATGCCACCAAGCTGACGTTCCTATGTCTTCAATTATTCCATTCACGAGACCTCCAAGGAGTGCAATTAGGAACAAACTTTATGGCCAGTTCGTTGAGCTCCAACGGAAACAAAATTGGGAGAAAGAGCAACGAACTAAACATAGAAGCAATCCTCAAAGGCTGACAAAGAGAAAGAGTAAAGCTCACAGGTCAAAGATGACGGGGCTCACAGACATGCCCATCTTAGAGTGGCAAACACGATGGATGCAAGATATGGGTGACATTCTGCTTCCCATTGCCAAAGAGAATGGATGGCCAACACTTACACCACTCCTGCACATGTTCGAGTGATTCCCACCACTGGGCAATGAGAGAGTCGATAAAGAATATGATGATGACGAGGAGGAGATATCAATCGTGCCACCATATTATGACCAAGTATTTCAACCATACCACTCATGGACGAATGGTGTGTTGATCCGTAACCCGAGCCATCACAGCCCGACCCATGGATTTCTTTATTTCAAAAAAAAGAAAAAAATGAGTGAACTAAGGGATTGTATGGTGTAGTGCGTATAAGATTTCTTGAGCTTGTAGAAAAATAAGAAAAAATACCAATTGAGAAAATCTCAATGAAAAAAAATAAATAAAAGTAAAGTGACTCGAAAAAAAAAGGTATGCTCACATTTTTTTGAAAAAAAATCAAGCTCGGATGATTGTACTCATGAGTACTATACGATGCCTTAGTAAATAGAGAAATAAAAAAGGTAAGGGAAATGGATATAAGGTGGTGAGCTACATGAATAGTCGAGGGAGTATCGGGCACAATACAATATATCAAACTACTTTCGTGCTGAGTCATTTTGTCGAGCTTTTTCTTTGAATTCTAAACCAACCTAAGTCGTAGAATGTTACAAGTTGAAAAGTCCTAACTGTCATAAGTAGTACATTATATGGATGAAATTGCATCAATAATTGATATTTTTACAACTTATATTCATTTGAACATAATTGTCTATTTGTATATTTGTTTTGATGGAACCCTATACTTAATATTCATTTAGTTGTTTGCTTTGTAATTTATTTAACTAACCCGTCTAATTTTAGAAATTGTAAGTCAATTGCATATCATCCTAGAGTTATATGTTTATATATATTGTCTTGTTAATATATTTTTATCCAATTTCTTGTATCAAGCTAGATCAAGTACATTTTATTTACTTTACATGTTTATTTCTTATTTTTGGTTTTAAATTTGTTTTTGTTTAGTTTTTTTAAGGACAAGAAAAGACTTAAGTGTGGGGGTATTTGACCTGACGTCAAATGTAGTAGTAATTTTGGGTTATTTCTGTAATTAAAGAGTTTGTTTTCTAGCGAATTTAGTATTCTATATTATGTTTCTAGTATTTAGTAGTTAGGATTAAAAGTTAATAAAAATAAGTGGTTTTAACACATTTTTTAGTGTTGATAACCTATTAGGGCGACACGGGCCTTAGGTAGGTTTAATTTGTGTATTTAAGTGTGTAGGAGGCTTAAGTTTAGGACCAATTGACGTAGAAACATGGGATGAGTGTTGCACAAGCATCCTGAGCCATAAAAGCACGTCAAAAACATCCAAAGCCATAAAAAGACAGCTATGGCATGACATAGAAAGTCTATAGCACGAAACGCATCCTATGTTCAGCCATAGTATATCCTATGTTGAACCATAGTAGCCTATATTGAGCCATAGCCTAAACGTGGGTCCCAAGCATGGATGACATCAACAATCGTATTTTGGCAGATTTTCATAGATTTTATTTCTAACTTGCACCTAAAGTATCGGGGGCATATCAAGCATAAAGTGCACACATTTTAGCCTATAAATAAGAGGCTTCTGTACACAAATTAGGGCATCAAACTATCCATCCATCAAACACAATTTTTAGTTTTCTTTTATTTTATCTTTGTTTAGTTTAAACTTTTCTATTCAGATGTGAAGATAATTGTGAGTGAAGATTTCTCCAAATTCGTGCTTCGATATAATATAAATGATGATTCTCTCTACTCTTCTATTCTATTCTTTTATTTATATTTCGTTAGCTTGATCAACTAATGCTGGTATGAATATTAGAATAATATCTTGTGCTTTATTCATATCTTGCATGATTCATTTATTGAACTAATTAATTAATTTGGTTGATTAACTGACAAAAGAATAAGGGTTCATAATAGGATTTTTTGGTATAGATTATGCGTTACTAAACCCTAGGCTTGACAACCCTAGGAATTAATCCTAGGTTAAATGAGATCGGGAGATAAGTTTAATTGAGTAAATCATAGTTTATCCTAGTTAAGAAAGTGAGGTTGGGAGATACGCGAGTATCAACCAATTGATTAATTAGTAGAGGCCGGGAGGTAATTATTGTGTGTGAAATGATATGCAATTTGTGCAAGTATACACGTCGAATCAAGTAATAAAGTGATGAGTAAGTGTCGTTTCCATGAGGATCAGATTGAGGTAAAAAATTGGTCAAGTTATAGTAATATGGTTAATGTTATGGCAAGACTGACGAATAAGATGCTATGGTAAACTAAGGTAAGTATGCAGTGATAATTCAAAGGAATGATGATATATGTGATAGATGGAATTGATGAATAATTGAAAATGCTATGGCAAAAGTGAGAGCAGAAATGTAATGGCAATAACGAGAGTGATTATCTGAATATAATGTAAACAAAGAAATAAACAACTAAATATGCTATGACAAAGTTACTACGAAAAAGAATAAGGATAGAGTGATGTTGATTTAGAAGGTCAAAATTATACAGAATCGACCCTTACTATTAATAATTCCTTGGAAAAATCGTATCTACTTTATTACATAAAAGAGTTCTAAAATGGCCTGCCTCTTGCGAGAGCAAAACCTTAAGTTACCTTGCCCGTATCTATAGGCTTTTTAGATATCTTGCATGGGTTCCTTCTGTATGATCGTGACTCTATGTCTAGAGTCGAC
>JABEZY010258519.1:0-16231 GCA_013467495.1 Gossypium gossypioides | reverse complement strand
AAGGAGTACAAGATGTGTGCTAAATGGGACGAATCTACCTTATAAAAGGAGGAGAGATAATAGAAGAAATGGGACACACAGATTGTAAGGAGAAAAAAAATAAAGAGAGTAGTTACTCTCTCTGCAACAGAATCTGGTGGAGTAATTTAGAAGAGAAGAAGAAGGGAGCAGCTCAAGAAAGGGAGACCATAGACATGAAGAAGGGGAAGAGAAATCTGCCCTGGGTTTTGCATAGAATCTAGATAATAAGTTAGAATGGAGTGAGAACTTCCTACAGTTCTTCCTTGGTTTTGAATTTTGTGATTCGTGAAACTTAAATTTGATGAATGATTTAATTTTGGATTTCATTGCCCAACCCATGAGCTAATTATCTTCGGGTTGGAATTGTTTAGGTGAATATTGAATTAACTGTAATGCCTATAGTATGCTTGTGATTAAATTTATTATTTCATTCAATTCTTTTTTATTTGGAATGCATGCAAGCTCTAGGCATAGTTGATTGCATGTTATGAACTTAGATAGATTTGAATCTGAAAGGATTAAAAAAATTAGATTATTAATTGCTTGATACAGGTAAGTACTTGAAAGAATATTCGCATCACTCTAGACATAGAAGATGTGATCTGTACAGGTATAGAACGTTAGTTGGGTTATCATTTGTGAGTCTTGTAGACATACACAGACTCAGAATAATAATTAGAGTTTAACTCTCGAAAGAAGTAGACTGCAGTAGCAAATATTTGGGCAGTAGTTTGGTCATAACTTTGCCATGGCATTATTATGTTATTAAAATATTCCCTGATTAATTTCAACTATTATCATTCAACAGTAGAAATACTCTCTACTTCTTCCTTGCGAATTGCCACGACATTTAGATTGTTTGGTCATTTTTTTGTTATAATTGATATTATTAGTTCTTTCATTAATTCCCTTCACCAATTTATAATTTGTTCCTTTTGCACAATTTCGTTATTCAAATCTTCAGTAATACTTACCAATTCAAATAAACTTTCGATCCCTGTGAAGATGATACTCACTCATCATTATATTACTTGAATCGACTTGTACACTTGTACATTTGCATTATTTACATGCAACAGTGATAGAACCCACTTTTACGTTTCATAGCTCAAGTCCAAATTATCTATAAATATGTTTATGAGTATTGTGATAAATGCTTAAATGTTATGTGATTATATGTGTAATGTGATATATGCTTAAAAGTGAATGTGATTACCATGTNAATGAACTAGTAAATAATGCATGAGTGAGTATAATATAACATTAGAGTTGAAACTATTGAGGTTGTACTATATGGTTGTTTCATTAATGCTTGATGAATTGTCTGCACGGTAGTTTTTCTAGGCATTCACTGAGCTTGTTAAGCTCACCCACTCCTTTTCAATCCATTGTAGACTATTAGCGTTCTAGTGTGAATGGTGTGGTTTCAAGGGATTGATCCAAGCGAGACTCTAGTAATACTTCATAGGTGATTTACTATTTTTTTATGATTTGGGAAATAAGGGCAATGTGGTAGAACTTTTACTGGTATTTGCCATGATATTTTGGATGTTTCCATAACTCATTTGTTCGTAGGATTTAAAGATTTGAATCATGATATTTTGATTATTGCTTGAACTTATTGTCGATGTTTGAAACTATTATTATAGTCGTCGTGACGTTTATTTGATATGATAAAAGATGCATGTTAAATAAAATTGTGTTGGAATGGTTTATATGCTTAAATATGTTGAATTTAGACTGTATGGAGAAGAGGTATCAATATTTGAGTTTTAAAAAGATACCTCTATGATTTTCAAATGTGCAGGAAGTCAGAATCGTAATTTGGTATCGATACTATATCACGAGTATCGATACTTAGGGTAAAATTATCGATACTTATTGAAAGGTACCGATAATTTCTATTGTTATTTTTTAGGCGAGAAATAAAATGTTGTTTTGGTATTGATTTCTCAATCGATATCGATTTCGTGTAAGGAAAATATCAAAACCCATGTTATAATACCGATACCTACGTAGTCAATTTTGAAATTTTGCTAGGTGGCCCGCTTTTATGTATGTACAATTGTTATTATATGATAAATTAAAGTGTGTGTAGCAAGTCTTAACGATAATTAAGATTATATTTTACTAAAAACTTGTGTAAATGCTAAAATGGAAGACGTTTCTTTAAGAATGAGCTCATTTGTACTATGTTTGATATGAGACGGTGGTGTGACCTCCTGATATTCGGGTATAACGATCGGGCCAAGTATAGGGTGTTACATTTGGTGGTATCAGAGCCTAGGTTCACTAATACTCAAACCTAGGTGATTGTTGTATGAATTGGGGTTTCACAACCCATGGTTCCAGAAACCCAAGCATTTAAGTTACTTTGATTGTCTAAATTGTTTGGAATGTCTCTAATTGAATTGCATGTGGGGTATGACAGGGAACAAATTGCCTTTAATCCTATAGTTTTTTTACAGGAATGTAGCTTAGATCATTTCCCCGCCACTCATATATTTGTTTGTTTGTGTGTATTAGATTATATTCGACATGCCTCCTAAATATGCTAATATGAGAGCTAGTGCTCAAAAGGATGGTACATCCTCTGCACCTCCTATACCACCTCGTAGAGTGAGCATACTTGATGAGGGTGTAGGCCCTCTGATGGAAGATATGATTGGAGCATTTCAGTGGATTGTTGGTGCTTACCCTACTCCTGCACGTCTTCGAGCGTTGGGTTGTAAAGAGTTTCCTAGGGTTAAAGGTATTGGTCCAACCGTAGTTGAGTACTGGTTGGAATGAGTTGAAAGGATCCTCGAGTAGATGTCCTATTTTGATGAGGAAAAGTTTGGTTGTGTTGTATCCCTACTCAATGGTGAGGGTCATCGTTGGTGGAATACGGTTAGGAGAGGTACTACTGCTGATCATTTGACTTTGGGTTATTTTCTTGAGGTGTTTAAGAAGAAGTTCATAGGCGAGTAGTATATGGAGGCTCGTAAACATGAGTTCTTGGATTTGGTTCAGGGTGATTTGTCAGTGGCTGACTACTAGCTAGAGTTTGTGTCACTTAGTCAATATGCTCCTGAGATGGTTCTTTCTTAGAAGGGCTATTGTAAGAGCTTCCAACTTGGACTAAATCATGAGGTTTGGGTTTACTTGGTAACTCAGAACGTGGAGATGTTTGATAAGTTAGTTGAGAGAGCTAAAGCAGTTGAGGAGACTTGAGCTAAGCCGCCTCGTTCTGTGGTTACTAAATATAGTAAGAGGACTTTTGATGGTTCATTAGGTCGATTGCTTAAGAAAGGGCGTGATAGTCATAGTTCTGGTAGCGGTGCGACACGTGGGTCTCGACCGAGCCAGTCTAGGCAGCAAAGTAGTTTTGTGGTTAGTACTGGTGGTTCAACGAGTGGTTCTAGATGGCCGCTTTGTGCACATTGTGAGTGTAGGCATTCTAGTGAATGTCATAAGTTAACGGGTGGTTATTTTAAGTATGGTTTGAAAGAACATTTTCTGCAATATTTCCTGAATAGAGTTGAGGTTTCACAGACTTAGAGTTCGGTACTTGCTTCTGCGCCTGCTAGAGGTCGTAGTCGCTGTAGAAGTAATGGGAGACTGATTGGGCAGTTGATCATTTCTCATACTGTTGTTTCACAAGTTGAGTTTAGAGGTCTAGCTCGGGTTTATGCTATTAGGGAACTAGAGGATCAAGATCCGACTAATGTCATTGCAAGTAATTTTACTTTGCAATCTACTACATTGTTTTCTTTGGTTGATTTTGGTTCTACGCATTTGTATATTTTGAGTGAATTGGCTTGTAAGTTAGAGATTCTTGTAAAGACTATTGATTTTGGGTATGACTATTATTAGTTCTTTTGGCGATAGAGTGGTAGTGAATAAAGTTTATCGTAGATGCCCCTTTATGATACAAGGGCACATTGTCTTTGTTGATCTTATGGAATTACCTTTCTACGGGTTTGATGTTATTCTTGGTATGGACTGTTTGACTGAACATAAGGTTAAGGTGGATTTTGAAAAGCGAATTACTTTAAGGAATAGTGATGGGTTGGAAATTGTTTTTATTAGTGAAATACTAGGATTTATTTCTAATGTGGTTTTGACTATGAAGGCTAAGAAGATGATGAGAAAAGGTTGTGAGGCTTACTTACCCTATGTGATGAATTCAATTTGTAAAGAGTTAAAGTTCAGGATATTCATACTGTTAAGGATTTTCCTAACATGCTTCCTGAAGAGTTGTTTGGTTTGCCACCGAAATGTAAAGTTGAGTTTTGTATTGAGCTCTATCAAGGTACTACACTGGTGTCTATTGCACCCTATCACATGGCACCAAAAAAGCTCAAGGTGTTAAAGGTTCAGTTGCAAGAGTTGTTTGATAGAGGATTCATTCGACCGAGTGTATCTCCGTGGGGTGCATCAATTTTCTTTTTGTGAAGAAGAACGATGTTTCATTGTAGATGTGTATTAACTATAGGCAGTTAAACAAGTTGACTATCAAGAATAAGTACCTTTTACCTCGATTTGATAACTTGTTTGATCGATTTCGAGGTGCAACAATGTTTTCGAAGATTGATTTAAGATCTGGTATTATCAATTGAAGGTGAAAGAGTCTGACATTTTGAAAACTGCTTTTAGGACTCAGTATAGGCATTATGAGTTTTTGGTAATGCCATTTGGTTTAACAGATGCCCCTACTGCGTTCATGGATTTGATGAACCGAGTATACCATTTGTACTTGGATCAATTTTTGGTTGTCTTCATAGATAATATTTTGGTGTATTCTCGTTTTGAGGAGGATCACGATGCACATTTAAGGGTTGTGTTGCAGATTTTGCGAGATAAGCAATTGTATGCGAAGTTTACTAAGTGTAAATTATGGCTTCAAGAAGTGGCATTTTTAGGTCATGTTGTGTCGGAAAAAGGGACTCGAATGGATCCAAAGAAGATTAAGGTGATCTTAGGGTGGAAGTCGCCTAGAAGTGTTACTGAAGTTCGGAGTTTCTTGGGTTTGGTTGCCTATTATCGTAGATTCGTTGAAGGGTTTTCCCTTATTGCTGCACCCTTAATGAAACTACTTTAAAAAGATGTGGTGTTTGAATGATTGATGAAAGGCAAAAATTTTTTGAATAGTTTAAGACAGTTTTGACTAAGGCAGTTGTGTTGATTCAACTAGAGCTTGGAAAAGATTTTGTGGTTTATAGTGATGTTTTGTATTCGAGACTTAGTTGTGTTTTGATGCAAAAGGGTAAGGTTGTGGCTTATGCCTCAAGATAGTTGAAGACGCATAAGCGCAATTATCGTACTCACGATTTGGAGTTAGTTGTTGTGGTGGTCGCGCTTAAGATTTGGCGTCATTACTTGTATGGTGAGAAGTGTGTCATTTATATGGATCACAAGAGCCTTAAGTACCTCCTAACTCAAAAGGAGTTGAATTTAAGATATAAGAGTTGGATTGAGCTTTTGAAGGATTATGATTGTGTTATAGAGTATCACCCTGACAAGGCGAATGTTGTTGCTGACGCTTTTAGTAGGAAGTCAATGACGGAGTTCAAAGCCATGTTTGCTCACTTGAGTTTAGCTAGTGATGGAGGCTTGCTAGCTGAACTTCAAGTGAGGTCGACTTTGTCACAGTAGATTAAGGAGAAACAATCATTAGATGGGGAGTTATTAAAAAGGATTTGGCAGGTTGAGCAAGGTGTTAACAAAGATTTTGATGTTGGCAGTGATGGTATATTGAACTTTCGAAGTAGGTTGTGTATGCCGAATGAAGTAGATTTGAGGCAGGCAATTCTTACAGTGGCCCTTAGACTATACATCCTAGTAGTAGTAAACTATATCATGATCTTCAAGAGATTTATTGTTGGCTTGGTTTGAAGTGTGATGTTACGGATTTTTTGACTCGATGTTTTGTTTTCCAAAAGGTAAAGGTAGAGCATTAGTTTCCTTCAGGTTTGATGCAACCGATTGCAATTCCTGAATGGAAGTGGGAAGGGATCCCTATAGACTTTGTTTTGGGTTTGCCTTGGACTCTGACAAAGATGGATTCAGTATGGGTAATAGTTGATCGATTTTCTAAGAGTGTGCATTTCTTGGCTGTGCGTACCAATTATCCTTTGTAGAAGTTGGTGGAGTTGTACATTGCTGAAATTCTACGTCTTCATAGGGTTCCAGTTTCGATTATTTTAAATAGGGATCCGTATTTTACATCGAGGTTTTAGAAGAGTTTGCAAAAGGTTTTAGGGTCAAAACTTACTTTCAGTACGACTTATCACCCCCAAACTGATGGTCATTCAGAGATAGTAATTCAAGTTTTAGAGTATATATTGCGAAGCTGTGTAATTGAGTTTAGTGGTAGTTGGGAGTGATATTTATGGTTAGCAGAGTTTTCTTACAATAAAAGTTTTCAAGAGAGTATTCGTATGGCACCGTTCGAAGCATTATATGGTAGGAAGTGTAGAACTCATTTGTGTTGGGCAGAATTGGATGAGAACCGAAATGCTAGATCGAATTTAGTTCGTGAGACTGAAGAGAAGGTAAAGTTGATTTGTGATTGTTCGAAAGCAGCGCCAGATAGGTAAAAATCTTATACGGATTTGAAACGTCGAGATATCAAGTTTCAAGTCGGTGGTGTTCTTGAAGGTTTAAGCTTGGAAAAAGGTTTTGAGGTTTGGAAGGAAGGGTAAACTGAGTCAAAGGTATGTTAGACCTTATAAAGTTGTTGAGGGGATTGGTGCGGTAGCTTATTGACTTAAGTTGTCGATGGAACTTGAGCAAATTCACGATATTTTCCTTGTGTCTATGTTGAGGAAGTATAATTCAAATCCGTCGCATATTGTGCCAGTAGAGGAGATTGAACTTTGAACTGGTCTTACTTATGATGAGGAATCGATTGAGATTTTAGCTCGTGAAGAGAAGGTTTTGCGAAATAAAAGGGTTTCGCTAGTTAAGGTTTTGTGGCACAACTACAAGATAGAAAAGACTACTTGGGAAGCTGAAGATAGGATGAGACAACAATATCCTTCTCTGTTTAGCTTAGGTAAATTTCGAGGATGAAATTCGTTTTAGATGGAGAGAGTTGTAGCCCCTCAAAATCCTAGGAGTTTCAAGGGTATTTTAAGGATTTTAGCTTTAGTGAGCCCAGGAATTTCGTTAGCATGGTATTCGGAAATGTTTTAGTCTATCGTATTTTGAAAATTAAATCAATTTTTGAAAAAAAAAATACTGAAAAGGCTTTCAATTTTCAAAGAAGAAATTATCTATAAAAGGGTCAAAATTATGTGTGTTTATGAAACAGTTTTACAAAATTTTAAAATACAACCTATTTTTCCTTTCTTCTACAGCAAACTCATGATAATTTATTTCCTTTGCCTTGTTTGTTTGTCGTCCCTTGTTCTTCCTTACTTTCCTATTTGATTTTTATTTCCAAAACTATATTCCTTTCATTTCTATCAACACCCAAGCCTTAAACTCCAATAAAATTTCAAGAATAACACTAACAATACCATAGATTTCTCCATTGTCAAGTTTGTGGGTTTTCTGGGTTATCAACCAAGAGCTCGTTTTTCATCCATCGAAGGTAATTGTTCCTATTTCTATTACTTTTAAATGTTATCTAGTCTTTAAAACTGAGTTTTTAGTTATTGAATCGCATGTTTTAAATAAAAGCTGAAAATTGGGTCGTTAATGTTGGATTTCTAGATTTTGGGTAAAAGCGTGGTTTCAAAGTGTTTTTTAAATTACTTTTGATGAGATTAAAAGGTTTCTAAACTTACTTTGAAGTTTCGTTAAAACTTTCTTGGGTTTTAATAAATTTCGTGAAAAATGCCATAAACATGTCAAAAATTTCGATACCATGAATTAAGTAGTTTTGTGTAGTTTAAAGGTTGAGAATCTGTTGTAGGTGAATAATTAGATGAAAGTAATCAGGTTTAGGCAAAACGATTAAGTATAGACCGAGATATTTGAATTTCAAACTTGTTATGTCGAAGGTTTCAGTTACGTGAGAATTTAACTTAGGCTTATGTTTTTTATTGTTTAAGGTGAATCCTTAGCTGATTGTTGATTGTGTTATTGTGTGAATTATTGTGTTGAAGTTTTGGATTCATTACGACCTTTTACGAGCTAAAGAAAGGCTAGTTTGAGCTTTCGGTATTTCGGCGAAAGCGTATTGGTGAGTGTTTAGAATAGCTGCTTGTAGACACGATTCAATGTGTTAATTGGTAATTTAGTAGTAGCATAAACCCCTACTCTAAATTTCGAGTGTTTAGAATAGCTGCTTGTGGACACAATTCAATGTGTTAATTGGTAATTTAGAAGTAGCCTAAACCCCTACTCAAAATTTCGAGTGTTTAGAATAGCTGCTTGTGGTCACGATTTAATATGTTAATTGATAATTAGTAGTAGCTTAAACCCCTACTCTAAATTCTGAGTGTAAGCTTTCTCATACTCTTGATTTAATATGTGACTGTGTGTTGTGAAATTATGGATTAAATTGTGATATTATGACATGTGATATAAGCTTATGATGGTTACTATGAAACAATTGATTTTGGGCATGTTATACGTGCCATATGACAGTGATTATGTCGTGAATATAGTGTGACTGTGCAGTGAAAAAGTGCAGAAGCGGTAAGTAAAATATGTGTTTAACAACAAAGATTTTGGCCTTATGAACCTTGAGACCATTGGCTAGAGTTGGCATGCCATAGATTGTGAGTACTCACCTATATGTGTTATGTGATTTCGACATTAAGGCCCTAGGACATGTTGGAGAGTGTGAGCTATATGCTTCACTGTTTGGAATATGTTCAACTATATGAGTAATTTGTTGTGTTGGAGATCCATGTATCTGATGTGTGGTGATAGAGCCCACTTTTACATTTCATAGCTCAAGTGCCAAATTTTCTATAAACATATTTATGAGTATTGTGATATATGTTTAAATGTTATGTGATTATATGTGTAATGTGATATATGCTTAAAAGTGAATCTGATTACCATGTAAATGAACTAGTAAATAATGCATGAGTGAGTATAATATGACATTAGAGTTGGAACTGTTGAGGTTGTCTTATATGGTTGTTTCGTTAATGCTTGATGAATTGTCTGCATGGTAGTTGTTCTAGGCATTCACTAAGCTTGTTAAGCTCACCCACACCTTTTCAATCCATTGCAGACTTGTAGCGTTTTGGTGTAAATGGTGTGGTTCCAAGGGATTGATCCAAGCTAGACTCTAGTAATACTTCATAGGTGATTTTATTTGTTTATGATTTAGGAAATAAGGGCAATTTTTTAGACTTTTTGTTGGTATTTGCCATGATATTTTGGATGCTTCCAGAGCTCATTTGTTCTTCGGATTTAAATATTTGAATCATGGTATGCTGATTATTGCTCGGACTTATTTTTAATGTTTGAAATTTTTATTATAGTCTTTGTGACATTTATTTGATTTGTTAAAAGATGCATGTTGAATAGACTTGTGTTGGAATGGTTTGTATGCTTAAATATGCTGAATTTTTATTGTCTGGAGAAGAGGTATCAATATTCGAGTTTTAAAAAAATACCTCTGTGATTTTCAAATGTGTAGGAAGTCAGAATCGTAATTTGGTATTGATACCATATCACAAGTATCGATACCCGGGGTAAAATTACTGATACTTATTGAAAGGTACTAATACTTTCTAGTTTTATATTTTTAGGCGAGAAATAGAATGTTGTTTTGGTATCGATTTTTCAATCGGTATCGATACTATGTAAGGAAAATATCAATACCCATGTTCCATTATCGATACCTATGTGGTCAGTTTTGAAATTTTGCTAAGTGGACCTTATGTATGTACAATTGTTATTATATGATCAATTAAAGTGTGTTTAGCAAGTCTTAACGATAATTAGGAGTATATTTTACTTAAATTTTGTGTAAATGCTAAAATGGAAGACATTTCTTTAAGAATGAGCCCATTTGTACTGTGTGTGATAAGAGACGGTGGTGTGGCATCCTGATATTTAGGCTCGACAACTAGGTCGGGTATAGGGTGTTACATTTTGTGGTATTAGAGCCTAGGTTCACTAACACGTAGACCTAGGTGATTGTTGTGTGAATTAGGGTTTTGCAACCCATGGATCTAGAAACCCAAGTGTTTAAGTTCCTTTGATTGCCTAAATTGTTTGGAATGTCTATGATTGAATTGTTTGTGGGGTAGGAATGGGAACACATTTCCTTTAATCCTATAGTTTGTTTGCAGGAACGCAACTTGAATCATTTCCCCACCACTCACACCTTTGTTTGTTTGTGTGTATTAGATTAGATTCGATATGCCTCCTAAACGTATTAATGTGAGAGCTAACGCTCAAGGGGATGGTACATCCTCTGCACCTCCTATGTCGCCGCATAGATTGAACATACCTACTAAGGGTGTAGGCCCTCTGATAGAAGTTATGATTAGAGCATTTCAGCGGATTGTTGGTGCTAACCCTTCTCTTGCACCTGTTAACCGAGGGTTGCCGCTTGTACGTCTTCAAGCGTTGAGTGGTAAAGAGTTTTCTGGGGTAAAAGGTATTGATCCGTACCCTTTCTTTGTACTTCTATAGCCAACAAAAATTCCAAGCATTGACTTTCTATCCATTGTGCTTCTCTTCTTAGCTGGTACAGGTGCATAGCAAATGCAACTAAACACTTTCAAGTGTGAAACAGATGGTTTGTGTCCAAACTAGGCTTCAAAAGGTGTCTTGCCCTTTTCTACATTAGTTGGCAATCTGTTGAGTAGATACACTGAGGTATTCACTACCTCAGCCAAAATTTTTTTTGGCAATTTGCTCTCAAATAACAAGGATCTAGCCATATCCATCATTGTTCTATTCTTCCTCTCACAAACACCATTCTACTGGGGTGTATAGATGTTGGTTAGTTGATGCTGGATGTATGCCTATTTACACAATCTTCGAAACTTTTCTGATGTGTATTCTATGTCATTGTCTAACCTTAGTATCTTAAGCTTACAGTTGACTTGATTTTTAAACATACCTTTAAACTTCCAAAACAAATTAGCTACTTCTGACTTTTACTTCAAAAAATGCACCCAATAGTACCTTGTACAGTCATCAATAAATAGAACAAAGTACTTGTTAGTACTTAGAGAAGAAGTCTTCATAGGTACACAAACATCAGTATAGACCAATTGAAGCTTGTCATGAGCTCTCAATGCTAGAAGACCTCACAAATTACACATTTATCATCAACTTTAGACATGTTTTGAACCAGATCTAACTTGTGCAGCAAACTAAGAGATTTGTAATTAACATGCCCTAGTCTTTTGTGCCATAAACATGATTCATCAACTAATCTAGCATAACCCTTCAAATTTAACTAATTCAAATCTATGACAAAACATCTACAGTCATAGGCACTGTTACTAACTCTTGACCATATGAGTCTATAATCATACATGCTTTATTTTTAAAATAAGAGAATAATCCTTCTTTAGCAGTTGGCCAAAACTAAGTAAATTTTGGTCAATTTCAGGTACAAAGAGGACATCTGATATTGATTTAATACTTAAGAGAATGCTGATCATAACTTCTCCTTTCCTCTGGTTTCAATGAATTTCCCATTCCCAATCTTGACTTTTGAAACAAAGTTGGTATCAGTCTCCCTGAACATTCTTTCATCTGGTGCCATATGATGTGTACAGCAACGTTCAATTAACCAATCCTTCTTTACCTTGTTGGAAGTTGCAAAATAAAATATAGTGAAGACATGCTCCTTCTGAGCTTGATTGTCATCTGCAGCTTGAGCATGAACTTGATTGTGTTGCTGCTATTGTGGTCTTCCTTAGTTGTTTACAACTTCTAGACTGGATATCAGGCATAAGCCAGGAATATCTTTCCAAGTGTTTGGAGTTTTTGCAGTGAGTTCATTGTGGGAACTTCTTTTTTCCAACATTTCTTTTTGGCCTCTCCTTATTTTATGACCATGGTTTCTTTCCCTTAAAGCTTGAGCTTGAGCCTTCCTTGCTTTTAGCCTGAAAAGCTCATTCAGGATGCACTTCCAATCTATTAAATCTTCTTTGCTCTTGTGCATAAAAGGAATTTATCAACTCTAACAATGAAATAGTTGACAAACCCCTCATATCCTCCAATGAAGAGATATTTGACTCATACTTCTCTAAAAGGATTGTAATTACTTTCTCAACAGTCCTTCTATCGTTGAATTTTTTTCCAAGAAATATGATATTATTGACTGTGTCCATTATCCTATTAGAGTACAGCTTGATCGATTCAGACTATTTCATCTTTAAATTCTCAAAGTCTCCCCTCAAATTGATTAACTATTATTGCATTGTTTTATCAGATCCCTAAAACTCCTCATTCATCATCTCCCAAGTCTATTTAGGAATGTCACAGGTCATAATTCTGGTGAAGATCACATTAGAGACTTCATTTTGCAAGCAAGAAATTGCCTGCAAATATGTTTTCATTTTCACTACCCATATTTGAGCTATGGTAGGATTAGCTATCAATGGAGATGGCTCTATATCAAGTCTCAACCACATCTCACAAATCATGAGCCTGCAAATATGTTTTCATTTTCACTACCCATATTTGATAGTTTTCACTGGCAAAAACAGGTGGTGGTGAAAAACTCATGTTGTACAGCAATAACAAAGTAACTTCTCTTTCTCTCTTTCTTAACAAACAACAAAGATCAAAGGCCCTCAAAGATGATAGGCTCTTGATACCATTTGTTGGGATTATCAACAACAAAAGAAAAAGAACAAAGAAGAAAAATGAGAAAACTAAAAAATAAGAAGAAGCTAAAAACATTTTTCATCATCAAAACAAGTTAAAATTGAACTAGAATAGTTTACCATGCTTCAGTTGCATGGTTATGCATCAAAAGTTTTTGTTACTACATGTCTAGCCAACATTTAATAAGCCAGGACCAGGAATATAAACAAAAAGCAGATATGTTGAAGGTATTCATTCGAAACTATGGGTTACTTCCAACTGAAGTTTTCTTGTTTTTAGAGACAGTCCTAACATAATTTAATACATGGGAGCAGCTTAAATGGAACATTCTGCAGCCATAAGCTTTCTCAATTATGCATATAAATGTTATCCACGAAAGGAATGATTAGAAGTTTCCCATGTGTTTTGATGAGAAGTTTAATTTTGCATATATTTCGAGAAGTTTCCCATGTGTTTTGATGACTTAATATGCTTGTAAACTCATCTTTTGGTTGAATTTTATATTTTGTAGGATAAAAAGAGAGTTGGAATCATTTGGAAGCCATATGGAGGTTTTTATGGACAAAATGAAGTTTGGGTATTTCGTGGACTAAGAAGATGGACAGAAAAGGTTGAAGAATAAGGTGTGTCCAAGGCTTATGCTCGAAGAGAGAAGGATGTGCGAATTTTCTACAATTTTCAACAAACCTCTATGTCTTTGAATATAAGATGAGAATAATTACAAGATACATTCATTCACATACATTCCCCTAAACATGTGAATAATTACAGGAATGTCACATCTTATCAAATATTAATCAAACAAGATGAACAGAAAAATTTAGTCTCAGTTTATACCATAAACATAGCACAACCGAGCACTTTGATACCAATTGTTGGAAAATCCCAATTTGGAAACGATTTTCTTACACAGTGGAAAATTAAAATTTTGAAAATCGACCCAGTTTGTGATATTTATATCAATAAACCTTAACTAAATACATACATACCTATGTTTTCTAATAAGCGAATTATTGATGTTTTTTGGCTTTGAACCAAACAATCTTCTCCACTATTCTCGTACCACGAACTGCTTCAAGTATGGGCTTGAACCAATTGAACCAAAACACAGAACTAGAAAAAGTTTTTTTTTTGGGTGAAAAAGGAAATTCTCTCTTCTTTAATAGAAACTGGTAAAATTGTTATTCTGAAGAAATATATTTAAAAGCTCAAAATAAATTCTCTCTATTTTTCGGCAGAATAACAATCTCTCAAAAGTTATGTAAATAGCTCTATCGGTGTCATCTATTTATAAGAAGAAAAGGTAAAACCCTCGTAAAGTTGTAAAAGTCAAAATTTTGATGATTTTGCCCCTAATAAAATTTTGAGAAAATATGTTCAATAATTCACAACTCAACATGTTCACTATGACCGAATGATTTATTTTCATTTTCAAGCTTCAAAATAGTCCAAAGCCATAAGCTCATTCTTCTAATATTTTTATGCAATCCATCTAGGATTGCAAATTTCCATTTCCATTCCCATTTTTGGAAACCTACATTCATTTCCAAATGATTCCATTTATCCATTACGGAGAAAACCATAATCATTCTTAAATGTTTCCCATTTCTCTTTTTCTATTCATTCAGTTCATTTTTATTCAAACACGCAATTCATTTCTGGTTTCAACAAGCTAGCGAAAGGACCGATTGGACATATGTAGTTGAGGATCAAATGATTTATAATTAAATTTTGGCTTTTTGACTATTAATTATAAACTTATTTAGTCACGAAGTCATTCCACTATAGTATCGTGACTGAGCTCTCCCCAACGACATACCATTACGAAAGCAACTACTTAGTGCTCGTCCAATGACCTTGTCATTAGTGTGTTACCCTCATAGGATATCCTTGATCTCTTCCGGATAATATTCGTTCTCCCAATATGATCATATTTTATCTCATGGTAACTATTACATCTTCCTTCATGAAATGTCAATCACTATCAAATAATGATCAAGTCATCCATCACAAAGACAGAGGACCCGTGGCCACATTTACTTTTCATCAACCACGTAATGTCAATTAGAGGATATCATTTACCCATGTTTTGGACTATGAATTTCACTATTCTAAATGACGCTACATACTACAGAAGTTTTACACCCAACATACCAGCTTTTGATTCCTTATCTATTTGAACTTAGGCTTTTATTTACATCAAAGTGTACGAGTCACGCATACATAGCCTGTCATCCACTCAGGATTTAGGTATGCCACACTATGAATGTCACAAGTGAATAAACCCATAAATGGATTTAAGATCTATTTTGTTTGGGTCATGTTCGATATACTATCAGTCTAATCAATCACATATGTGTCTCTATCTTCTAGGAGTCATCCACTCCGATTCTCAAGACAAGGCATCTCCCAAATTGGACTTGATAGACGTCATATTAGTCTTTCAATTGGTTTGCTCATTTATGATTAAATTAAGGACATGTTTAGCTTTGTATACTAATGCAAGCTATCTTTCCGTACTACGATCTAACCACATAATACCACTTAGTATTAGTTAAACATTTAGACAACCAATAAGTAACATTTGCTTCCATTTTGCTTTACGTGCAAAAACCATGTGAGGAAAATCATACAAAGTATATTAATATAATCAGTGCATAATTTTATTAACCAATTTGTTCGAAAAAATTACAAGTTTACAATAAGGGCACCAAATCCAACAGTTCACACATACAAGTGGCGATCCCTGATCATTCACCAGTTTGCTAAATGCTTTAAACAAGCTTCGCCTTTCCCTTGTCTTGGCTTGTAGACAGCCCTGTCAGCTCCGCAACTTCACAAATATACACAAGTCACTAACGGATAAAGCGCATTAAAACTCATACATAACGCAAGTAAAACTAGGTTCACACGTACTAGCCTTTTGATGAACCTAGTTTCCTTTGTTGCGAACTTTCTCGAAAGTTCTAAAATTACTTCTAAATGTCTAACCCAATAGAGAAACATAGTTTTATCTTGAATCTTTAAGAAAATCACACTTGGTTTATTTGCAGAAATTTGACATGAAAATAGAGAAAGAATTCAATGAAGATTTGGCTAATAGAAGGGTTTTGGTACGTATAAAGGTTTAAAACATGCACTGGAAGGGTTTTAATTCATATGTAACTAAGGTATTATATAACGTAAGGGTCTCCTAATGATAGAAGAATTCCTACGTGCATGACTCTGTTTCAATTAATGAAGGAAATTGTTTCCTCAACTCTTTGGTCAAATAACTATTCAACTTTCTCTTTCACTCTTTTCTCAATTCAGTCCCTAACTATTAACCAATCAATCTCGATAGTTAACAAAAAAATAATGGTTTGTTGGCCCAGACTCCTAAAACCTATTCTAGGATGTTACATGTCTTATTGATTCACTTAGCGTGCAAGTTACTTTTTTTTATTTAAAAGATCTAATT
>JABEZY010258518.1:0-34712 GCA_013467495.1 Gossypium gossypioides | reverse complement strand
TATCTTGATCTAAATAAATAATTATATTCAATTAAGTGTTTCAATCAATCTCAAACATTCAATTCAATCTATAATTCACATTTATCCATATTTACCCTTTGGCCTAAACATTTTAACTTTTCATAATTTAGTCCTTAAGCTCATAAATTGAAATTTTAGCATTTTAATCCTCATCTCATGCTAGCCAAATTCACTAGGGACCTATATCAATTCATACAAACCATCAGTTCACAATTTCACTGTGAACTTTTATCATTTTTACAAATAAGTCCCTAAATGTTATTTTCATCAAAAATCTCTTTACATAACTTATTTATTTATTAATAAGAACTCATAATCTACCATCAAACATCAAGAATCATGCAAGAACATTCATGGAAAAACCCTAAACCTTTAACAATTTTACAAATTGATCCTCGGGATAGCTAGGTTAAGCTACAACGATCCCGAAAACATAAAAATCATTAAAAATGAGCTTAAAAATAATACCATGCAAGCAAAAAGATGTAGCTGAATGCTCCAAACCCTAAAACAATTTTCATCCTCTTCAATTTTAGTGGTAATGACTTTTGAAGAAGATGAATGCTTTTGTTTTATTTAAGTTTTTAACCTTAATTACTTATTTACCTTTTTAGCCTTCAAAAACATTCAAAATTTCAATTAAACCTTGCCATGAATATCCATTGACCACTCTAATGGTGTAATTACCATCTAAGTCAACTCACATTTAAATTTCATAGCTATTTGACACCTTTAACTAATAGAACTCTACTTTTGCACCATTTACGATTTAGTCATTTTTACGTAATTAGACATGCAAATGTTAAAATTTCGTAACAAATTTTTTATACGACCTTACTAGCATCCCATAGACATTAAAATAATAATAAAATAAATATTTACTCATCAAATTTGTGGTCTCAAAACTACTATTTCAATTTCACTAAAATCGGGCTATTACAATCTTGATCCATAAGTAAAATAACACTATATGTTGTAATGAGAAATCCATATTTATAAAGTACATGATGTTTTGTTAAAGATATTAGCGGTGGTTGTGTTTCCAAAATAGTTGATTGTTTCGCAACAACTTGTGGAACCTATTGTTCAATATCTGGTTTAGTGATCTGCGATTCTCAAATTTATCCGAGTTCAATTTTTATACTACTTTATTTTCTAGAGACAAATTCTCTCTCAAGGAAGATTCTTATTTGAGCAATAAACACTTTGTTCTCGATAGGATTCAAGAAATAATATCCTTTAGTTTCCTTAGGATATGCCACAAAGATGCACTTTTTAGATTTCTATTCAAGCTTTGTAGACATCTGATGTAACACCCCTAACCCATCTCCGTCGCCGGATTAGGGTTACAAAGCATTACCATACAATTGGAAACATTTAAACATCATAACATTCAACAACGTTAATATATCATAAACCAATCATTCTCATACATTTCGTTCCTAAATTGAGCCATCGAGGCCCTAAAATAGCTTTGAGGCAATTTGAGACTAATTTGAAACAAAAAAGAAATTTAAGAAAAAGTTACAAAAATTGGAAACAGGGGTCACACGACCATGTGACATAGCCCAAGGCCATGTAACTTTCGAATAAGGGACACACGGTCGTGTCCCAGCCCGAGAGCTCTCCCATATAACTCACTGAGTAGGGTCAAACGACTGTGTCACACGTCCGTGTACCAGGCTATGTCACACGTTCGTGTACCAGGCCGTGTAACTCTCTGAGTTGCCCTACACGCCCGTGCGCCAGGCCGTGTAACTCATAGACTTAGAACCTTAAGAAATCCCAAATGACACACGGCTGTGTGACAGCCCCTGTGCCTCACACGGCAGTGTGACAGCCCGTGTCTTAGGTTGTGTGAACCCAAAATTCACCTGAAATCAAGCCCTTTCATAACCTCATCGTGCACAAACATTCAATCGAATTGTGCACACTTTCAAGGGACCTAAGCACCATTCAAACTTCCATAAACATACCATTTCAAACATCCTAAATTACCTGACGAATATGCCATTCAAAGGCACCACAAGTATATCAAAACATAACATGCCAAAACAAGTCAACATCACCTTATTTCAAGCATTATAACCTAGTTCAATTACTTACCAAAACATACCACAAATTGATCATTATCAAACCGTTCTAAACATACCATAAAGAACTTTAATTACAAACATTAGCAAGTGACCAAAAATGACATAGTTTCATAAAAATTAAAATGCACCAACCAAAGATAATCTTCAAGTCATAAAAATATCAAAGCAGCATTATAAAACCTCCTATACATGTTAATATTACCATATCCATACATAATAACCTAGTTCAAATATGAATTAAAACATGTCACAAGTAACCATCTTCAAACCATCATCAACATGCCCAGAGAACCTTATAAACAAGCACTTTAAAGTAACCTAAACAACATAACTTGGTAAGGCATCAAAGTGTTCCAACCAACAAAGCTTTCCAAAACTTATACAAGCCAAAACACCATTAACACATACACCAAAATACCATTACACATCACCCTATACATGTCATTATAAACCTTAGCCAATTTAATCAAAAACTACCAAATTGTCTACTAGATAGTGTGATAGATCTCCGACGAGCTTCGAATCGATCGAGCTTCTGAAAATCTATAAAACAAAGGAAAATAACAACGTAAACAATGAGTGCTTAGTAAGCTCATATAAACTTCAAACATAACTTTCCATTTCATTATACAATTCATAGAATAAGAATAAGTCATTACCAATGTCATAAGCTTAGTATAAGCCTATAAAACATTACTAACTCACAAGTTTGTTTACTTTCCATAATACAAATGAATTCAACCATAAGATAAGTAGTTTTCCATATATAAACATAACATTTAATTCATCAATATCTTTATGAGGTCATGCTTCATTCCATTTGCATAATATAAAGCATAAGTATAATATCAACCAAAAACCATAAGCTTGATATATGCTTACACAACATCATCAAATTCACAAGTTAGTACACTTGTGCATGATCCAATTGAATTTAACCTTAAAATAAGTAGATTTCCATATGACATACATCATTTAATTCATAAATCCTTTTCATAAGTTTATGTTTAATTCTATTTGAATACTTACCATTTCATTTACTTTTCTTACCCGATTAACCATCTATAATTACATCGGATACTCAGGAAAGCTCACACAAAGTGTGCCTTTACACATAATCGTAACCTTTCCTTTACATCATTGCTCACACGAGCTATGACATGAGCCTGCTCACATGAACTGTGGATCGGAATCTAAGCTACACGATGCTACTCAAATGAGTTGTGGAGAATTCGCAACAAATGCAGGACCTCAGCCATCGGTAGGACATTCAAGACCAGCACCCAAAATATGAAATCCCTAATGACATGTCATTTGTATCCTAAGAATTCCTAAGGTTCAACCGGGATTCGATATCCATCAATTCGTCATAGCAAAGATACGTTTATATATAGATCCATTTACATTAAACATAACATAGTAAACATTCAGTTTAAATAACATTAACACAATTATCGTTCATACGAACTGATGCCCTAATGTGATCCAACGACTAATCTGCTATTTTGGTTTTCGCACGCTTAGTGTCCCTTCAAGTCATTTCTTGATCTAGATAAATACTTTTATTCAATTAATCTCATTCCAGCATTTAAAATAATTAATTTAGCTAATAACCCATAATAATGAAAATTTACAAAATTACCCTCAAGGTTTACCTTTTTTGCAATTTAGTCCCTAAACCCGAAACTTGTAATTTCATCTTTTTTACTTAAAATTCATGCTAGCTGATTTTTACCTAATCTGAATACAACCCATATTTATCCATAATTTACAATATTGTTCTTGAATTTTACCATTTTCATAAATAAGTCCCTAAACTTGTAAATCACCAAAAAATACGTAACAAAATACTTATATTTAACAATAAAGCTTAATAATATATCATAAGAATTCAAGAACACTTCAATTTCATACATGGAAAAATTCTAAACATTTAACAATTTAACAAATTGACCCCCGAGTTAGCTAGGTTAAGCTAATACAAGCCTAAAAACAAAAAAAAATCATTAAAAATGGGATCAACCATGCATAAAAAATAAACTTGGTCGAATGTTAACTCAACAATGGCTTCCTTCATATTTATTTGTTTCAGTTAGGAAGAAGACAGGAAAAATTATGGCTTTTGGTTTATTTATTTTATTTATCAAATTACCTTTTTACCCTTAAGATTTTAATTTCAAAATTAACAAAGCATGTCCATAATTGTCCACTATCAATATGCATGGTGTATTTACCATTTAAGTCCATTAATTCACTTTATCATAGCCATCTGACCCATTTAATTAATAGAAATAAAATTTTGTAGCTTTTACAATTTAGTCTTTCTTAATTAATTAACTTTGTCAACAATAAAATTTCTTAACCAAATTTTAATACGACCTTAATAACACTTCGTAAATATTTAATACAATATTTATGGCTCGGTTTATAGAAACGAGGTCTTGATACCTCCTTTTCTAAAACCGCTTAACTTTAGGGTCATATCACTTAAACCTAATTATTCGTTCAAATAGCATACATTTTAAATTTTAAATTTATTTTAATACTATATTTGACTCGTAGATATTAAATAATAATATTTACGAACTTACTCGTCAGATTTGTGGCTCCGAAACTACTATTTTCGACACCATTGAAAAATGGGTTGTTACATATGATGTTTACTATAAGCTTCAGAACCCCAAATCTTCAAATAATACATACTAGAAAGCTTCTCAGTCCATATATCATATGCTGTCTTTTGATGAGATTCAGATGGAACACGATTTATTGTGAAATAACTGTCTCAAGTGCATGTCCCCAAAAGGAAGTAGGAAGATCAACATGACTCATCATTGATCGAACCATGTCTAATAGTGTTCGATTTCTTGTCTCAGAAACTGTATTCCATTTTGGAGTACCATGAGGTGTATGTTGTGAGACAATCTCACTTTCCTTTAAAAACTCATTAAAATCTAAGCTTAAGTATTCTCTTTCTCAATCTAGTCGAAGTGCCTTAATACTTTTCCCTAGTTGGTTTTGTACATAATTTTAAAATTTCTTGATCTTTTTAAGGGCTTCAGATTTATGGCGTATAAGATAATTATACCCATATCTACTGAAGTCATCAGTGAAAGTAATGAAGTACTAAAATCCTCCTCTGGCTTGTGTATTCACTGGTCCACGTACATCATTATGTATTAAGCCTAACAAATCATTAGCTCACTCATTTTTACTATAAAAAGGGGCTTTAGTCATTTTACCCAACAAGCAAAACTCACATATATCAAATTGTTCGAAAACAAAAGAATCCAAAAATCCATCTTTATGGAGATTTGATATGTGCTTCTATCTTATATGACCCAACTGACAATTCCAAAGATAATTTTGATTAGAGTAATTTATTTTTGATTTTTTTAGTATTTATGTTTGTAACATCCTAGAATACGACCTAAGAGTTTGAGGCATGATGAGCTGGAGTTCGCTAGTAGGCCTAACGAGTTGGTGGTCACCAGTAGGCCTGACAAGTTGGTAGTAACCAGTAGGCCTGACGAGCTAGTGTACTCCAGTAGGCCTGGCAAAAGGGGTTTGCCAGAAGGCTTGGCGAGCAAGGGGTTTGACAAAAGGCCTGGCAAGTTGGGGTCACTAGTGGGCCTAACAAGCTGTGATTATTATTTTGGGCCAAAAATCAAAAGTAGGAGTAGTCAAAGGGTAATTATACCAAATTTAAGAAGTCAACTTACTTTTCTCTTCGTAACACCATCCATGCACTTAACTCTTTCCTACTTTGTACCGCGACTAAGGTATCCTAAGAACATCAATAGATTTAGTGCTTATAAATTAAGTCATTCCCATAAAAAATCATATTCTTTTGAAATGAAAAAATTCTCTCAAATTTCTTTGTCGATTATCTTGTTGTCAAGTTCTACAAAAGCATGAACCCGAAACATAGCTCTTAGGATCTAAGGTAAAAACATGTTTATCTATTGTGTTGATGTTTAGAAGTAATTGAGAAAGGTTCGTAACAAAGGAAACTATGTTCGCAAACCTAGGTTCGCTTGTGTTTATGTATGAGTTTTAATGTGCTTTGTGCTATTAGTGAATTGTGTATGTTTGTGAAATTTTGAACTTGATAGAATCATATGCAAGCAAGGACAAGGGAAAAGTGAAGCTTGTTTAAAACTTTTAGCAAATTGGTAAGTGTTCAGGGATCGCCACATGTGTGTACAAACCATAGTGTTAATTAAGAGCTTAGGGTATTAACCTAAGTTCCAAGAGTAAGTCTTTTTTAAACTCTATTTTGTAAATATCTTAAATATGTGTTTTTATGAACAGTAATTTGTGAGCTTCTCATGATTTACGAGCTATATGCTTTAGTAAAATGTTTTGACACTATAGTCTTCTGAAACCATTGGATATAATGGCATGCCATAGGATAGTGATTACTCATCTTTATGTTTTTTTTTAAATTGGGCGAGAGGCCCTAAGACAGGTTGGAGAGATAAGGGAATGTTGAACTAAGCTCCATTCAATGGGACATGATGGTGTGTGTTGGATCTAGTGCCCTGAGTGTATTATTTTCATATAAGTACAGTTGTAATTTTTTTGAACATATTGGTTAATAAAATTATTCATGAATTACATTTAATACTATGTATATTGTCCTCACATGGTTTTTACATGCAAAGCAAAATAGAAACAAATGTTGCTTATTGGTTTTATAATGTTTAGCTAATACTAAGCGATATTACATGGCTGGATTGTCGAACAGAAAGACAACTTATATTAGTAGACAAATATAAACACGTCCTTAGTCTAATCGAAAATGAGCAAACCGATTGAAAAACTAATATGTCGAATATCAAGTCAAATTGGGGAGATGTCTGTTCTTGGGCATTAGAGCAGATAACTCCGAGAAGATAGAGACGTAGATGTGATTTACTAGACTGACAGTACATCAGACAGGACCCAAGCAGAATATATCCTAAATCCTTTTATGTATTTATTCACTTGTGATGTTCATAGTATGACATACCTAAATCCTAAATGGATGACAGACTATGTATGCGTGACTCATACACTTTGATGTAAGTAAAGGCCTAAGTTCAAATTGATAAGGAATCAAAAGCTGGTGCGTTGGGTGTACGACTTCTGTAGTTTGTAGCATCATTTAAAACAGTGGAATTCATATCCCAAAACATGGGTAAATGATATCCTCTCATTGGCCATGGGTAATCCGTCTTTCTGATGGCTGACTTGATCACTATTTGGTAGTGATTGACTTTTAATGAAGGAGGATATAATGGTTACCATGAGATAAAATAGGATTATATTGGGAGAACAAATATTATCCCAAAGAAATCAAGGATATCCTATGAGAGAAACACACTAATGACAAGGTCATTGGACAACATTAAGTAGTTGCTTTCGTAATGGTATTTCATTGGGGAGAGCTCAGTCACAAATACTATAATGGAATGACTTTGTGACTAAATGATTTTATAATTATTAGGCGAAAATCTGAAACTTAACTATAACTCATTTGAGCCTCAACTACATATGTACAACCAGTCCCTCCTTTAGCTCGCTGAAACAAAAAATGAATTGCGTGTTTTAATAGAAATGAACGAAATAAATAGATAAGAGAAATTGGTAACATTCAAGAATGATTATGGTTTTCTTCGAAATGGAGAAATGGAAATGAATTAGGTTTCCGAAAATGGATTACTTAAAAAATGATAGAAGAATGAGTTTATGTTTTTGGACTATTTTGAAGCCCATAAATGAAAATAAATCATTTGGTCCTAGTGAACATGTTGAGTTGTGACATTGAATTAATTTACTCAAAATTTTACCGGGGGTAAAATCGTTAAAATTTTACTGAGGAAAAATTAGGATGAAAAAATTATTTAATATGTAAATATTAAAGTTTATTTTGGAAAATAGAAAAATTGAATCGGGTTGGATCATATTACAGAGTACTGGGTCAAAAAGGCCCAAGGACTACTCGTAATTATACCTGATGTGAGAGAGGCCCAAAACCACTCATATAACATGAAGAGGGCGACAACCCTAGTAGAAATCCAAGGGTGAGTCATTCATCTCTCTCTCACTCTAACTAGGATGTTGTTTATCTATTTAAATAAACCTCTACTATATAAGGGTTCTACCTTCTCTTCTTACAAATAGAAGACACTAGTAGAGGTATTGACATAACTTTTACGATATTGTTATTCTGTTGAAAAATAGAAAGAATTTATTCTCAATTTATAAACATATTTTTCAAAATAACAATTTTACTGGCTTCTACTAAAAAAGAGAGAATTTTTGTTTTCACCCTAAAAGGAAAATATTTTCTAGTTCTGTCTTTTGATTCAATTGGTTCGAGCCCACACTCGAAGTAGTTCATGGTATAAGAATAGCGGAGAAGATCATTTGGTTCAAAGTAAAAAAAAATCAAGGATCCACTTATCTAAAAACATAGGTATAAATGATAACTCTTAAAAAGAGTTATATTTCAAGTATTTAGACCTAGCTAATTACTTGTACTTAAGTAAATTTAGTTACATTTTAGGGCATTCCATTCGTAATTTTCATTGCATTACATTAAGAAGATTGGACTGTGCTTAAATGTTATTATATGTTACTTTTACTTGTTTGTGGTAAGGATTTGTTTGGTAGAAATTGGTAGGTGCAGGACGCAGAGAAAGAAATAAAGGAATGAACGTTTGTTATGGCAAAAGGTTGGACAGTTTGCCAAAATGAATGCCGTGACAATTCTAGGAAGACCGAACCAACATTCAACGCATATCAGTTTCAGCTCAAATCTACTTGTACCAAAAAAATAAGCCTAAAAACGAGGAAAAAGATCATGAGATCATGGGCTGATAACCACCTACCCTAAAGAAAGGGATATTAAACCAAAAAGAAAATCTTAAAAAGTGGAGAGGATAATGTTTGACTGTTGGATTTATCCTAGGAAAAAAGCTTATACAAAGCCAAAGGAGGAAACCCTAAAAGGGCGAACAAAGGAGAACGACACGAACAAGGGTGGAGATCCATAGGCAAAACTAGAGGGTAGCGGTTGAGTAGAGAGATGGAAAAAGGAAGGGGAAGGTAGTGTCTCTCAGCCACCATAGGACACTGTGCCATTGGAGTGTGAACTGGACACGCGAAAGCTATCTTCCCGTCGTTCTTCTATTATTTCTTAACTATTTCTTCGTGAATTGATTTGATGAAAATGATGTTGAAAGATATTTTGGTTTTGAATATTATTTGCCAACCCATGAGTTAAATCTCATAAGGTTGGGATTACATAATGAAACATTTATTTTCTTTAATGGTTGAATCATATATCTAAATTGATTTACTGTTTCATTCAATTATTTTTATTTCTAAATTGTATGCGTGCAATCCCTAGACATAGATGATTGTGCAGCATGCCCATAAACTAATTTAATTCTTAAAAGGTTAGATTAGTTAGGTCATGGTTCAATGATATGAGCCAGTACTCGACAGATACTTGTAGTAGACTCTAGACATAGAGTAGTATTCATATAGAAGGAAATAGTTTAGGCTACCATATTAAAGGCCAATAAACACAGGCAAGGTAACTTGAGGCTTCTGCTCTCGAAAGAAGCAGACCACTTTAAAAATCTTTTGAGTAGTAGACTAACTAAGATTTTTTCGAGGCATTTCTGATAGTAAGGGTAGATTCTTAGTAATTCTAACCTTCCATATTAACATCGTATATCCCTTATCCCTTGTCGTAGTATCTTTGCCATAACATCCTTAGCTATTTACTTGTTTAGTTACATATTATTCATATAATCATATTCGTAATTGCCATTGCATTTTCAATTATTCATCAATTACACATTTTGTTCACTTTAATGTTCCTTTTGTTTACCACTGCATTCTTATCATCATTTTTCTATAACAATAACTTTACTATAACTAGACCACTTGTATACCTTATTCGATCCCTGTGGAGACGATCTTACTTATCACATTATTACTTGATTTGAAGTGTATACTTGCACAATTCGCATATCATATTCACACGTGACAATGAATTCCAGTAAGGTTTATTTATATAAATATCACAAACCAGGTCGATTTACCAAATTTTAATTTTCCGCAATGCAAAAAATTGTTTTCAAATTGAATTTTTTCCAACAATTAGTATCAAGAGCCAGATTGTGCTATGTTTATCGTGTAAATTGAGATTGAATCTCTCTCTTCATCTTGTTTGATTAATATTTAATTAAAAGTGACATTCTTGTAATTATTATATATATGTATGTGAATGAATGTAATATTATATATTTGTTATATAATAATTATTTTTTTGCCAAGGTTGTGGTTAGGATATAGACCGTGAACTATTATCTCAACGTAGGATTATGTTTATTTATATTATTCTTGTGAGCCAAAAGTAGACAAAGGACATAAAGATAATTTTTCCAAAAATGAGTCCATGACAAGGAGAAGATGGAGCGATGACAGTTGAAGACACAAGGAATGCCTTGTGATGAAAAATTATATAATTTTTATTTTTCATTTATTTTTTATACATAGAACCATGGAAACCTTGGCTAACAATTTTATTTTCTTATCCATTTCTTTATATTTCTGTTTAATAATGATTTATGATATAATTGTGATATATATGTATGAGATGATCCACAATTAATCTATCAACGATAAGAAGTGTGGTAATGAGAAAATACATGTTTTGTATTGTTCCATTCACTTTTTTAGGTTATTTGATTATTGTGAGAAGTGTGATAATAAGAAGGTGCATGTCTAGGATTGGATCTGGTAAGGAAATTCTTGGTTTCTAAATGGCCAAATACAACGCACCTCCCTTTCCTGGGAACCTACCTGGTGCACGATTCACATTCACTTCTTCAATATTTCCCTTAAAAAATAAATTGTGGAGAATGAAATTTTTTTGATTAACTCTTATGAATAATTGAATGTGAATATTATAAAATTTTCATAGCATGTCATGCATACATGAGATACGCATTCCATATAGTTTACGAAAGAATGCCACATGTACTTATGCATAAGTTGATCATACATAATTGAAATAAGAAATTAAAAACCTTACATGTTTTTAAAATATTGAGTGGGAGAAGGTCTTTGAACAAGACCTATGACCTCCATCAGCGGTCCCTTGTGATGGTATGGCAAGTGCACTACCTTACAGTAGGATTTCTATGCGGATTTCACTAAGGAGATTTCTTAAAAGTATGAAGAATCCTCTTATAATCAAATGATAATTGGACTGGCCCTTATGGTAGGCATTATCAGGTGATAAGTCAAGAAATTCTATCTTCAAAAGAGGACAACTGGTCAAAGCATGCTACTCGGTGAGATTGTCCCACGATGGCTCATTTGTGGTGCATGATGCAGTATGTGTTGAGTTGATGGTTATACACTCAAGATCTTCTAGTTAAGTAACTTCTCATGGAGCTCTACTTAAGTTAGAATGATGGTCAAACGTTAAGCAATTATTGGTATGTGTGAATGCCTAAGGAATTAAGGTCATGTAGTAATTGGATGGAAATCCATGTTCTTACTAGTTGATCATGTTCACCCTATAGTGTCTTGATTCAATGGGTGTGGTAATTATAATTGCAATGACTTACAAATGTTTTTAAGGTTTAATGTAAGACACATCCATCATCTTAATGCATATCGTAATGTTGTAAAACATTTTCAAACATTTTCTTAATACAAAGATATTAATATATGAATGTTTTTATTTTCAATTTGAAAATGGCACCAACTCTGTTATTGAACCTACTCACTGAAAATAAATTGAACGAAAATAACTATAATGAATGGAAAAGGAACCTAATAATTGTCCTGAGCTGTGAGAAACATAAAACAGTTCTTGATACTAAGTGCCCTTCAACCACTCAAGTTGAGGCCAGAAAATGCTGTGAAGAGTTTGACGAGATAGCTCATTGCTATATGTTGGAAAACGTGACCAGTACTCTGTATAAGCACTAGAGAGCTGTAAGAGATTGCTAAAGTGATTCTAGACAAGCTGGAAAACATGTTCGAAGGCTAAGTTGCCCTCGCTTGACAGTCTGCCCTAACTAGTTTGATGAATCCCCAACAAAACTCTGACACTCCGGTCAAAGACCATATGATCACTCTTATTAGTTAATTTCCTGAGGCTACGAACAATGAGGTAAATCTGGACCAGAACACTCAAATTCAAACCATTTTCAAAAGCTTATCAAAAGATTTTGTTTGTTTCTGGGTTGCATATGAGCTTGGTAACGAAAACCTGACGCTTACACAACTCATGAAGGAGTTACAATCCTATAAGTTGATGTTGAACAGCGGTTAGTCGGTCTAAAAAGCATAAGTGAATATAGTTGTCGCTTCTTCCTCAAAAGGGAAGGTAAATCGCCCTAAGAAAGGCAAGGCTAAGATCTCTAGGACATAACAAGTGGAAAGGAAAAGAACTAGAAAGCCTAAAGACTTATCTAAGTCTAATTTCTTCTTCTGCGGCAAGAAGTGGCACTTTAAGACAAACTATAAACAGTGGAAAGAATACCTAGCTAACAAAGGAAAAGGTATGTAACTCTTGATGATAGAAGCTTGTTTAGTGGAAGATTCAGTAGATCATGAGGGCATCAATTCGGAAGCCACTAATCATGTTTATATTTCTCTACAAGGATTCGAGGAGACAAAAGATCTTAGAGATAAAAGCTTATCATTGCGGATCGAGAGTGAGACATGTGTGGCAGCTGAAGAAGTGGGAGATGTACATCTTTATTTTGATAATTTTAGGAAGATTATTTTAAGAGACGTTTTCTAAGTACCAAGTTTCAAAAGAAACTTGATTTCCGTTGCGTGTTTATATAAAGATGGTTTGACCATGACTTTTAATAATGAAATTTCAATATTTAGGAATCACAATCTTATCTGTAATGGATGGATGCGAAATAATCTCTATTTTATCAAACCAAAGATTTATGCACTGCTTAAGACTAATATATCGAATAAAAGACTTAAAATTTATCACTCTAATGATGCGTACCTTTTGCATTTGAGACTTGGTCATATTAATCGAGAAAGAATCACTAGACTTCTGAAAGATGACATCTTAAGTTCACTTAAATAAGTTGATCTTCCACAATGTGAATCTTGCTTGGAAGGTAATACATCGTCTAAAGTAGGAAGTGTGTACTTGCCCAATGTCCTCTTTGGTTTTTTCATCAGTGGCTGCTTTCATACTGATGCAGACAGATCGATGTTCTCCTCAAACAATAGATTTCCTCATGGGAAGTCAGCCACTACAATTGGATTGTTTTGCATTTGCTGACGACCTTACCTTAAAATTCTTCGCGGTTCAAGATCTGGCTCGATAGGAAGAGTTCCACTCCAAGTCATACTCTGAATCAAAGAGAAGTTAAAATCAATTAAAATTAAATAAATTAATATAATAACCAAAAAAAATTGCATCTATAACTCTAAATTTTATTATTTATCCTATCAAATGGAAAAAATTAACTTCAAGTCTAACGTCGAAACCCCCCGACAACGGCGCCAACAACTTGACCGCTACCAAACGTGCGAATGCTTGGACTGAAAATACTGCATCAAAATAGATAATTAATTAAACACCAGTGTCTGCAAGAATATAGGTCAAATTGTAATATATAAGAATGTTACAATGAAACACTCCGGGAAGTATTCCGAGTATGTACCCAAGGACGATTGAATTAAACCAAAATTAATTCTCTACACTAATTAGTCTAAATAGCACCAATTTAAAAGTATATTACGAAAAATCAAATTAACATCAATTTATCTAGTCAACCTAAAAATTAATTAAACTAAAAATTAACCAATTTAAAAATCGAAAATAACCCAATAAAACAAGCAGGAGCTTAACCCACTCTAGTGACACTAATTAACTTCAGAACTCGGGTTTTATCGAGTTAGCAATTAATTAACTAGTTATTACCACTAAGCTTCTGACTAATTAACTAATTGACACATACAACCTTACCTGTTAGCCCCACTTTCTTTATCGGGATAAATTACAAGGTACTCTGTAAACTTATCTCTCGATCTTCTTTATCCTAAATTACTTCCTAAGGGCGCTACTCCCTAGGGTTTAATTGCACATAATTTAAACTAACTTACTTAGATTTCAACCCTCATTCATTCATTAAACTCCCTAAGAAAATTAGTTACTCATGGATCGAAATACAATAATTCCTAAACTCATATTTAACATGCAAAAAAATTTAAATAAAAGTAAGGAGTATAGAAAGAAATTTATTTTCGATATCGGTTGAAGCTCGAAAGTGAAATCTCCTTTAATAGTCTCGAAGATCACCTCGATTGGAATTGGAATCAATAACAAAATAATGAATAACTAATATAGTAAAGCCTTGGATCAAAATTGAATCCAAGTTAAAAATAGTACAAAAAGTATAAAAAAAGACTAAACTAAAAATAAAATAAAACTAGACTAAAAATCCTAAAATCCTAAAACGACTCACTTGGCCAAGGCTCCCCAAAGTGAGACTTAACATGCCTATTTATAGAGTTTATGCTCAGACCTAATTAGGGTTGCTAAAAAGCCCAAAATTTTGATTAAAATACATTCTGTGGATTAAAATACCCTTAATTAAGAATTCCTATACATCACTTGGTGTCACGACACCACAGGACTGGTGTCGCGACGCTACAGTTGTGCCTTGCCTTCTAAGCCCGAAAACAGTGTCCTACATACTAGGTAGAGTCATTAGATCATCCCTAGGCCCAGAATGGCCCATTAGGTAATACCTTAACTTGAAATTGCATAAAAAAACATATTTTACATAAATTAAACACAAAAAGATAAAAACTAAAAATGAAATAAAAACATAAAAAAAATGCTAGAAAATAATCTCGTTAAGTGCCAGAAAGTCCTTAACTTACCATAATGAATTGTGGAAAATCAATGGATGGCACTGATAGAGCTATACACACAACTTTTAGATATTGTTACTCTGCCAAAAATACAGAGAATTTATTCTCAACTATTAAATATATTTTTCCGGAATAACAATTATATCATTGTCTATTTGAGAAGAGAATTTTTCTTTCCACATAAAAGAGAAGAATTTCTAGTTCTATGTTTTAATTCAATTGCATCAAGCCCACACTCGAAGCAGTTCATAGTAGGAGAATAGCGGAGAAGATCATATGGTTGAAACTCAAGAACAATAAGGATCCATCTATCTGAAACACATATATGATTTCAGTCTAGGGTCTTTGCTATAAATATCACAAACCTGTTCGATTTTCAAAATTTTTATTTTTTCGCTATGCAAGAAAACCATTTTCAAAGTGGATTTTTTTTTCAAACAGGAAGACAAATATATTTTTTGGGAATCATTGTAACACCCATAACCGCTTTTGTCGCCAAAATAGGGTTACGGAGTACCATTATACATTTCAAAACATTCAGTAACAATAGCATCTAGTTCACTAAAATAATTAACAATATTTTTTCTAAAAAAATAATCCAGATTGAAGCAAACATACACTTTTGGACCCTATATCAGGCCTACGAGGCCTTAAAATTAGTTTGGGAACAATCAGGGACCAATTTTAAACAAATCAAAAATTTAGGAAAAATTTATAAATTTTCAAAATAGGGGTCACACGATTGTGTGATACAGCGCAGGCCGTTTGGTGCAGAGGCACGGCTGTGTCGCAGCCGTGCGCTAGACCGCGTTCAATTCGATGTTGAATCACACGGCCGTCTCACAAGCCGTTTGTCAGCTCGTGTAAAATTTGCACCTATACTATTTTAAGACACGTTCAGTGAAGACACCCATGTGGGTTGACCATGCGCATCACACGATCGTGTGACAGCCCATGTCCCAGGCCGTGTGTGCCCAAAAATGACCAATTTCAAACTCAAATTTCACTCATTTGCTTAGTTACCTAAACACATTCAAATACAAATTTTATAAGCCAAAGACCATCTTCAATAACACTTTAACATATCAAACAAATCAACTTATGTACCTAACCAATGTGTCATCATCACCACAATGCATTTCATTACATTACACTTTCAAAGTTGCATATACTTTATTTCTTAATGTCAATACTTTCTTTCTTGATCAACAAGCTTATCTTAGTAGAACATGCCTAATTTCATTTGTAGTTCAATCACACATACAAAAGGGTCCTAATACATGCCATATATATCAACCAAAATCAAAGTCTAACAAAGATTTCCCGGATAGTGTGATTTCTTGTGTTGATCTGATATTTTGAGCCCTCAAAATGTAATCTACAAAATGAAACAGCTACAGGTAAGCTTGAATAAATCTTAGTAAGTTCGTTTAATAAATCAGTAAGCTTTTCCAACCAACATAGTAATCAATTTAAATTTAAATGATGAAATTCTCGTAAATCGCAACTTTTGTCTGAAAAGTAACAATCTGTAATGCTCGTTTGGGAACCTTTCAATAGAATCAGTAGGTATGACTCAATAGAGAATACTTTCAGTAGAACTGGTAGGTATGGCTCGATAGAGCATACTTTTAGTAGAACCAGTAGGTTTGGCCCAATAGCGCATACATTTCAATAAATTTAGTTGGTATGGTTCAATACCGCATACATTTCAGTAGATTCAGTAGGTATGGCTCAATAGCGCATATGTTTCAGTAGGTAACGTTCATTTGAGCTTCATTCAGTATATCGGTGGATATCACTCGCTGAACTTCATTCGGTATATAATATAACATTCAAAATAGTATATTAACAAAGAATGTAAGAATTATTAGAAGCATAAATAAATGCACGAACTTACAAGATTGATTTGTAGTAATGGCTCAAAGTATTTCAACCAGTAAGAGGTGTCATTTCAATTCATTATTTCCATTTCCAAATACACACATCAATATAATCCAATATTATGCAATTAAGTTCATATAATAAATACATAACTGCACTAAAATTAAACCCAACGTACTTACCTAACTAAATTGCAGCAATGACAAAGGTACATGGACTATTCAACAATTTTCTCTTTTCCATAGTCTTCCACTTGTTAATGATCTAAAATAATAATTTCATTCAATTCACTAATTCTAACAACAAAATTAATTCATTTTATGCAATTTAGTTCTTTTTGACATTTTTACAAAACTGCCCCCAATATTTCACTTTTATGTAATTTAGTCTTTAAGCTCAAACTTGCAATTTAACCAATATTAAATAAAACCAAATTTAGCAGACCTGTATAAGGCCTCTCTACAGCCCATAATTTCTATTAGTTCACAACAAGTCCTGTAATTTTATCACTTTAACGATTTAGTCCTTAAAACTTAAAATTACCAAAAGTTACTTTACAAAATAGTCCTATCTAGCAACCAAGCTCAATAATCTTTCATAAAATTTCAAGAATACACTAAACTCATTAATGGCATAATCCAAAACATTTGACAATTTTAGAAATTAGTCTCCGGGTTAACTACATTAAGCTAATACGATATCAGAAACATAAAATTTACTAAAAACGGGCAAGATTTACCTACCAAACCCAAAAACCCTAGCCTGGCTGAAGCTTTCCTCTCCTTGCTATGGTGCTTTTGGTTTTAAATTGAAGCAACATAGAAGATGAAACCTTTTTCTTTTTATTTGTTAACTTTTATTTTATTTACTTAACCGTTCATTTATTAAATTAACCTTTAATTTAACCTATAAAACTACTAATTCACGACCATACATATCCACAACATAAATGGTTTAATTACCATCTAGGTCCACTGCTTTACCTTTTTAACTAATAAATCCATCTTTTTTCATATTTATAATTTATCCCTTTTACTTAATTAACCATCCAAACGTGAAAATTTCCTAACCAAATTTTAATACGACAATAATGACCTCATAAATATTAAATAATTAATATTTACGGCCTAACACACCGGAGTTGTGGCCTCAAAATCTCCATTTCTGATCATACAAGAAACAAATTAATTAATACATCCTTATTTAATTAGGATTTAATTGCAATTTACCACAATCTAGAGAATTCTACATCATTTCTATTATTAAACCATTTAAAGAGTGTCTAATAAAAAAATTGGTCCTTGAATTATATTAAATTCTAACTAAACAAACTTAATTTCAATTTAACCCTAAACTAAATAGGACTAAAAGAGAAAATAGCCCAAAGTTAGTGGGTTAATCATATCCACCACCGCTTGGACTTTTTGACCATGGTTTACTTACCATTTTGGTCCCTTTATAATTTTAAATCTATAGCAATTAACTTTGACATATTTGACAAATTAATCATTTTACCGTAATTAAGCAATAAATCATCAAAATTACCGGACCAAACTTCAATTCACATGTAATACGACTCTGTAAATATTTAATAAAAATATTTACGACATTAAAATACAGAAACGGGGTCCTAATACCTCATTTCAATAACCACTTGACTTTTGAACTGAACCATTTATACTAACTTTTAATTCAATTGGTTAAATTCAATAGATCAAAATTTAATATAAAAATTATTATTGACTCATATAATTTAAATACTAATTATTCAAACTTACTCGTTGGATTTGTGGTCCTGAAACCACTATTTTTGACACCACTGAAAAACTGACTATTACAATCTTAAGTAGCTAGAAGTTTGTGACGTGCATGATTCAATCCACGGATATTGAGATGCCTAGGGATGACCAAAGGCATTGTTTGGTTAAAACTAGAGCCTAAAAAGCCAAGCTTATGCATATGTACCCTTAGTACCTATATTTGGGCCTTAAATCCTCCTTGATGAACTTCATCTTTGAAACTATAAACTAAAAGTAAAATCTACTTATATGTTTATTGGTCCCATCTTTATTTATGCACGGAATTAGATGCAGGGCCATAGATGTTGAGGTTTAGATAGATACATTATGGAGGTTTTCAAAGAAATAAAGTGGAAAATGAAAGAAACCGTATGATATAGTAAGTATAGAACTCTTGCAAAAGTGTGCTTAAATTAAAAATTAGAGTGCGAACAAAAGCATTGTGAGGGTTAAAAGTAAAGTGAGAGAAATAAAAGTATAGAACGGGAAAAACGTAGTACGAGTGAAAAAGAGTGAAATAATGTTATCAAATAAAATAATTAGACATATAATTAGGAAACTTTTCAATCATATTGCACTAATCTCGCTAAGCTGATTATACTTACGAATATTATATCGTGTCTTCATATTTGGAGAAAAAGAGAATGTGAGAGAATGAGATATAAGGAGGTGAGATAATAGACACACTAGAGTTGTGCAAGGAACAACATCATGCACTAAACTATTTTTGTGCTTGAACTGTTTTACAGCTCCTAGTTCTTCAAATCCAAACCAACCTTAAGCCTTAGAATGTTACAAGCCTAAAAACCTTATGTGATTTAGGTAATTGGGTTCATAGATGAAAGTCATGGTAAGTTATGTGAATTCTAATTGCTTGCTTTCTTCTAACATAAATTCTATACCAGTGTAATTTGTTTTGATGGAACCATATGCTTAATCATTTGTTTATTTGTTAATATTGTAATTTTGTGAACTCTCGTGTTTGAATTTGATAACTATGACTATTTTGCATATTATGTCAAAGTTTTCAATTTTAGCAAATACTCTTAGCTTCTATGCCTTCAAATTAATTACTTTTCATTAAGCATGCTAGAGGGATGTCTTTATTTGCACGTTAAATGTTTTGTTTGCTTGAGGGCAAGCAAAGAATTAAGTGTGGGAAAATTTGATCTGTCAAAAATTATGGTGGCAAATTAAGCTCTATTATTTTTTATATTTTGATATTGTGGCAAACTTAAAAAAAAACACTTTAAGAAAATCACAGTCCTAGTTTTAAACCGAGCTCTGATACCATTATATGTAACCCTCTAAACCCGACCTAAAAGTTAAGTTCAAATCTCGAAGAATTACATTGGCCATTGAGATGGCACGAAAAATGTTTTACTACTTTCTTCAAATTTGTCACATTTTTTATTTAAGAAAAAGCGTACTGATTTGCTTGAGAAAATTTAAAATAATCTCTTTAAACATCTTTGAAATTATAATATCAAAATTAAATATCTTTGAAAGGATTAGGCTTGGACATTTTGAAGAAAACATCTTGATTTAAAATTGTCACAGCGGAAGTTGACAAAAATTACATTTTTGATAAAAAATCATTATTTGGTATATTCCTTTAAATATATCACTTAATTGAACAAATTTGATTTAAGTGTCGTAAAAACATACTCTTAAATTTATAATAGAATTATTATGTTGAAATCATTTTTGTCTTGAAAAATCAGTTTTCACATTAATTAGATAAATCACTTTTAATGATTTTTTTTAAAACTAAATCATGCAAAATTAACCAAATGTTCCAAAATAATGTCTCATGCCATAGTTTGAAAATATTAATTAAACAGTCCAAATACCAAGATAATAAAGTATTAAAAATGTTTGTTTAAAATTCATTCGAGCACTCCTCCATCAGTTGTGACCATGTCCTAACCTCGGCGGTTATCTGAAATGTTAGAAAATTAAAAGGAGAGCAATTTAAGCCCAGTGTGAGTACTAACTTAAATAATTACAGAATTTGAGACATAAATTTCATAAAAATAGTAAAATTTATATATCAACACAATTTAATAGATAGTAGTATGCATGAGGATGTCAATGTAGAGCTTTTCCGAAATCAGTGCAAAGTTTTTCAAAAAATCGTTCCTACCCAACTCCGCGACACACCATAAAGGAGTTCTCCAGAACTTGTCCATTTAATAACACACCATAATATGGAAAAGCCACCAGATAATATAGACAAGCTTCCAGATACAAATATAAGTGAACATGCCATTAGAATTGTAGATAAACTGCCAGAAATTATAGTTAAACCACCAGAATATGTAGATCATTAAACTGCCTGAATCTTCCTCTTTTAAATATCATTCCAACCCCATGCATGTGATATGGCATACATAAATATAATTTTTCAGTGGGCATGCTTAACAAGTGATTTAGATTTATATCACAAATCAACACAGTGGGCATGCTTGACATGCTAATCGTATCTCAAGTAACAATAACAATTGCATGATTTATATTTCATGCTTAATAGATAATGCAATTAAATCACATAACATGAGTATTGGAATGTAAACATAATTTCACAATTATCAGTAAATTCCCTTTTGAATACTTAGTGTATTCACATATATTCTCATTTCAAAAAACTTAAAAGAGTATCAATTATTAATAGATATATAATTTATTTAACAATGAATCATATATATTGTGTTAAGGTCAACCCACATCTTGGTTTATAACTCCGACTACACTGATTATGATTCCAAGCTCCAAGAAAAGAGATCTAGCCTTGAATCCTTTGATATAATAAACTCAAAACCATGAGTCAAAACAAATAGGCATTTCTTATAGATCTTATATTGAAGACCAAGTGAGAATACTTACTTAGTCAATCTTCCAATAAATGTATTTTTCCTTTAGCGAGGATTCGAGTCTTGAGCGATTTAAAAGAAAACACTCCATGAGTGTGCAATTAAAATAAATGTTAGAACCATCCCAAAGAAATGGAAAGAAAAGATGGATATCAGGTATTCAAAATGCATCTTACCTTAAACCAAAGAAATAGGAGAATTCTATGATTCTCGCAGTGCTCTGACTAAGGAGGAGTAATGGTGGCTACTGAATACAAATAAATAAAAAGAATGGATTAGTACAAGAATGCAAATATTTTTTTTTCTAATCAAAATATAGGTAATAAGATGATAAAAGTTAACTTATGAGTAAAAGGATGAGAAGAGGAAGAAAAATGGAGAAAGAGATGGGAAAATGGCAGTGGCAGCATGGTAACGACACGACAGTGGTGCGACGCGGAAGGGGTGGAGATTTGGTTATTCAAAAATAGTGGTTCATTAAGGAAATAGTGGTCAGTGGTGGTGTTGTTGTTTGTGGCAAAAAATGTGAGAAAGGTGGTTAAAAGAGGAGGAAAAGAGAAAAGGGATGAGAGAATAATTGAGATGAAAAAACAAAAGGGAATGTTTTAGTGTCTAGGTGTAGGGGACAACAATAGCATGGCAAAGGGAAAATGGAAACTAGGGGGACAATGGCATGAAAGGTGAATCAAGAGGGAACCAAAGGAGTAAAAAGAGGGCTATTGGGGGGAAGTTGACTAGATGAGCAAGGAAAGAATCTTCCCTTGCATGGTAACTAGGTGTGGACAGCAATAGGGGCTTTAACCAAGATTTTCTGAGTCAATATTAAATAAAAATAATGAGGATGAGCGAAATTGAAGCTAGGACCATAAGGAATTTATTTAAGCTTTTAACCACTAAGCTACCTTACTTGCTTGGACATGAACTTTTGAAATTAAAATAAATTATGGGGTGTGACAGGCCTACTTTAATTCATCAGGTCAAAAGATAGATGAGTTAATTTAATCAATTAATCTAGTTATAGGTCGAAAGTTATTAATTAGGTTACTTGTTAGCTAATTAGATAAGACCCTGGAATCTAAATTAATAATGAATACATAAGTTAGACACCCTTCTGTTTGCTTAAATTGATTAACATTTTGGTATTTAACTTTTCTGCAATTTAGTTTTATTCTGCAATTCATATCTATATTGTTTTGTCGTAATATGATTAGTACGTGTGTATCTATTTAGACCTAAGTGGTGTGTTCTTCCTTACTAATCATTTAGTTTTAAAAAAATCTCCCTTGGGTACAATCATTAGAATACTTTACAGTCTATCATTGTAAACTTAACTATATTACAATTTGATTTGTTCACTTGGAAATATTATACTACATTCAGATATTTAATTGTATATTCCTAAGTCCCGACATACTCCTATTGGGCGCAATCACTTAACATTTATCATTTCGTGCACCACAAATGAGTCATCTTGGGACAATCTCAATGAGTAACATGTATAACTAGTTGTCCTCTATAAAAAGAAAAACTTCTTCAATGAGTTCCACATTATAATGCCTACCTCAGGGCCGGCAAAATATCATAAGCTATCACAAGAAATTTTCTCTTTTAAAGAAATATCCTCATACCTTGGGGCCGGAAAATTGTCATGCCATCACAAGAGACCATTGATGAAAGCCGTAGGTCTTGTTGAAGGACCTTCTCCCACTCAATGTTTTATGTTATCACAAGAAAAAATGCATGGTTTTTATGTCTGGTGTCAATCATGAATTATTAATAAAAGCATGATAAGTAATTGTGGTATTATTTTCCTAAACTATATCACATGCTTATCATACATATGCATAAACATACTTTGGATTCAATTTAAATATCATCATGCTATCACAAAAAAAAAAAAAACATAAAATTAAATGACTCTGGCTAACCAAAGTTTACATGATTCCATCCTAGAAAAATAAAAAAAATTACAATTATTACCCCTAAAGCATATTTTGGGTCTTCTAGGTAAAACTCAAATATCCTGAATTTTTTATTTTTCCCCAAAACCACAAATGACTTGAAAAACACCGAAGGGATTTGCTATCAAACTGTTGATGGACTTTCGCTGCCACCACGATTGATGTTGTTGGCTCCGTTATTGGATCATTGTTGACCAGTTTCGTCGGCCACCACAAACCACCACCAACCACTGCTAGGCAACCGTTGACCTCCATTGTCGACTACCATTGAACTGCCACCGTTCACCATCGTTGACTACCACCACTAGACCACCAACGGTTGAACCTTCGTCAGTCTTTTTCGATTGGATGGGTTGAGTTTGCATCGTCTAGATCAATCTTGGATGCGTCCCGGTTCTTTGGGATTCGCCAAAAAATTTGGTTACATAATACCTATGTTTATTTTCGGCTCACATGAATTATTCTAAAAATAAATAAATAAAACCTACATAGAGATGATAGTCTGCAATCTAATTACATATTCCCAAAAATTATTGAACTAATAATTACAACCACTTTAATTTCTAAGAATCACAACTTTGGTAAAATTACTTTATCACATAAATAATAAAATAATAAAATACATTCATTCACATACATAACCCGAAACATGCTTATTATTATAAGAATGTCACATTTTATAAAAAGTTAACTAAACATGAATAAAAAAGAAATTTCAATATTGGTTTATATTATAAACATAGCACAATCTGGCTTTGGTACCAATTATTAGAAAGAATTCAATTTGAAAACAGTTATCTATTACAGCAAAAATTTAAAATTTTTAATTTGAAATAGATTTGTGATATTTATAGCAGTAATTTTTTTCCCAAAAAGTACTTATGCTTTGTGCGAGACATATCCTTGACGTTCCTAACATTCAATTGAATGACCTTCTTCACTATTCTCGTACCATGAAATGCTTCAAGTATGGGCTTGAACAATCACGAATCAAACACAGAACCAAAAATAATTTTCTTACTTTCAGTAGGAAAGTAAATCTCTCCCTGTAGAAACCAGTAGAATTGTTACTCCTAGAAAATAGAATTTATACTTAAAAATAAATAAATTCTCACTATTTTCGGCCAAAATAAGAATATCTCAAAGTTGTGTATTTTTAGTCCTACCAATGTCATCTATTAATAAGAAGAGATAGAAGAATCCTAGTTAAAGTAGTAGAATATAAAAAAATACTTATTTGACAGCAAACCTAGTACCTTAGTTCTATAAGGAGAGAGCGGCGATACACCCTCGTTAAATATACTAGGGTTGTCACCCCTCTGGGCCTTCCTTGTATTGGTTTTAATTATATGTGCTCCTTAGAGTTTTAACCCAACACTTTATAATCTAATCCAACTCAGTACATGTTTTTCTATTTCCCAAATAAGTATTATTGATTAAATTAATTTAAATTAAATAATTTTCTAATTAAATAATTTTCTCAACCCAATTCTAATTTCATTAAACTAATGGCAACTTTACCATAAAAATTATATGAGAAAATATATTTATTTTCCATATTCGACGGATTCATGATAGCCAATTAATTTAATTCCATTTTTTGAAATTTAATTATTTGATTAAATAATAATTCTCAAGTCATTTTCATATTTAGTGAGAAACCACATTCATTTGTGAATGTAACTTATTTCTCTATCTTTATCATTTCTATCTATTTATGCTAATTTTATTCTATATGAAATTCATTTCTAGTTTCAATGAGCTAGTGAAGGGACTGATTGGACATATATAATTAAAGCCCAAATGATTTATAACTAAGTTTTAACATTTCATCTATTAATTATAAACTCATTTAGTCATGAAGTCATTCCACTATAGTATCATAACTGAGCTCTCCCTAATTACAAAACACTATTCCATCAGTGTTTGTTAAACAACCTTGTCATAAGTGTGTTACCCTTATAGGACATATTTAATCTCTCTAAGATAAATTATTTCTCCTAATATGATCCTATTTTATCTCAAGGTAACAATTACATCTTCTTGTTGGATCTGGTGCCCTGAGTGTAGTATACTCAATTGTCAAGATTGTAAAATTTTCAAACATATTGATTAATAAAACAATTCATGGATTACATTGATCTGCTTTGTATAATTTTCCTCATGTGGTTTTTGCATGCAAAGAAAAATAAAGGAAAATATTAGCTCACTAGTTGTCAAAATATTTAAACTAATACTAAGTAGTATTATGTGGACGAAACATAATAAGGAAATACAACTTATATTAGTAAACGAACCTAAGCATGTACTCAGTCTAATAAAAAAATGAGCAAATCGATTAAAAGACTAATATGTTGTCTATCAAGTCCAATTGGTAAGATGCCTTGTCTTGGGCATTTAAGCGGATGACTCTCAGAAGATAAAGACATAGATGTGACTAACTAGACTAACTAGATTTGACCTAAGAAGAATAGATCATGAATCTATTTATGGATTTATGCACTTGTGACGTTCCAACTGTGGCATACCTCAATCCTGAGTGGATGATGGCTATGTATGCATGACTCGTATACTTTGATGTAAGTAAAAGCTTGTGTTTGAATAGATAAGGAACTGAAAGCTAGTGCATTGGGTATACAACTTCTGCAGTACGTAGCGTCATTCACAACAGTGAAATTCATAGCCTGAGACATGGGTAAATTATATCCTCTCATTGGTCTTACATGGTTGATGAAAAGTAAACATGGTCATGGTTTGTTCGTTTTTCTAATGAATGACTTGATTACTATTTGATAGTAATTAATTTTTCATGAATAAAGATGTAATGGTTACTATGAGATAAAACAACATCATATTGGGGGACGGATTTATCAAATAGATTAAAGATATCCTATGAGGGTAGCACACTTATGACAAGGTCATTAGATAAGAACTGATCGAGTTGCTTTCGTAATGGTATGCAGTTGGGGAGATCTCAGTCACGATACTATAGTGGATAGAGTTGTGACTAAATGAGTTTATAATTAATAGGAGAAAAGTTAGAACTTAATTATAAATCATTAGAGCTATAATAGCATATGTCCAATTGGTCCCTCTGCTAGCTCATTGAAACCAAAAATGAATTGCATGTTGAATCAACCGAACATAAATGAATAGAATGAACATGTTAGAGAAATGGGTAACATTTTGGAAATGAATGTGGTTTTGTCTAAATGAAATTGACCAGGAAATGAGTGTATGGTTTTTAAATAATTAAAGTTCGAAAATGGAAATAAATTTATTGGTCAGGGTAAATTCGTTGAATGTAAAAATATTAAATATATTTTCTCATCAATTCTTTTATAGTAAAGTCATCATGATTTTGAAGGAACTAGAATTGGGTTGAGAAAATTATTTAATCGGGAAATTAATTTAATATGTTTATTTTGGGAAATAGAAAAAATATATCAGGTTGGATTGAATTATAAAGTATTGGATTAAAAGTCCAAGAAGTACTTGTGATTGGACCCAATATGGGTGAAGCCTAAAAGCCCCTTATTATTAAAGCAAAGGACGACAAACCCTAGTTTGTTCAACTAGGGTTTACAGCCCCACCTGCTTCTAGTTAGACTAGGAGTTTGTTATTCTACTAAAATAGATGTCTACATTTCAACAAGAGTTTTACCTCTTCTCCCTATAAATAGATGGCACCAGTAGGGCTAGATATAAAATTTAAATATATTGTTATTCTGCTTAAAAATAGTGAGAGTTTTTTCTCTAAGTATTAGTTCTATTTTCCAGAACAACAATTCTATCGATTTATATTAAGAGAGGTTTGCTTTCACATTGAATGTAAAGAAGACTATTTCTGGTTCTGTGTTTGACTTGAATTGTTCAAGCCCACACTCAAAGTAGTTTATGGTATGATAATAGCAAGGAAGGCCATTTAGTTGAAAGTCAAAAACAATAAGGATCCTTCTAGCCGAAAACATAGGTGAGATTTTTGTAGAGTTTATTACTATAAATATCACAAAAATTGGCTTGATTTTTAAATTTTGTATTTTCAACTGTGCTAGAAAATCGTTTTCAAATCGAATTTTTCAAACACTTACTTCATGAAAAGTCAATTACTATCAAATAGTAATTAAGTAATTTATCATAAAGACAAATGACCCATGGCCACGTTTACTTTTCATCTATCATGTAAAGTTAATTTGAGAATATCATTTACCCATTTATTGGTATATGAATTCACATACCGAGCGCACCGGGTTTTAGTTTCTTATCTATTTGAATTTAGACTTTTACTTACATTAAAGTATACAAGTCATGCACACATAGTCTGTCTCACACGATTTCTGTTTTAGACCCGAAATTGGAGGGTCGAAAGTTAATTAAGTAAAGTATTAAGTTGGTGGGCTTTACTGAAAAGCTCAAAAATTTGAGTGGCTGACTGTAAATAGTTGGATTTCAATTTTGGTCTGGTTAGGAAGGAATTGGCTAGCTCCATTGTGGTTGACACAATGGTTGTCAATGGATGGCTAATTGAGATTTAGAGACTGTGCAAGTAGAGCTATATATTTCGGTGAGAAGGGGGTCTTCTTACTAAAGGAATCCTTCTCAATTTTGGTTTTAGATTTTTCTCATTTGCTCATATTCTTCTGTTGTTCTTAAGAAGGTGAAAATTGGAAAAGCTCTACATGGGGCTATGGTCTTGAAATTAGAAGTCTAAAAGTAAAGAAATAGAGGAACTTATAAGCTTTCTTAACTTTTGGTACTTGTGGATTAGAGGAAGAATAGGTGTAAGGATTCTTAATAAGTATTTGACTAATGGGTTTTAGAAATTTTAGGATTGAGTACCTTTGGTTTAATCAATAAATGGTTGACATGCTTAGCTTCCAAGATGAATGAGACTTTGGTGTTTGGACAAGCTAAGCTGGCGAGGACATAGAATGTAAGGTGAGTTTCTATACTCCATGTTTGGGTGCTCTACTGATACTGTAGTGCTTGTATGATCTGCCCTATGTTTGTTTTTTAGTATGAATTGAGATTGTGTAGATATAATGTTCATGCATTGGGATGCTTAATATGAGAATTCTAAGAATGTCTGTTAAAATAGTATGGTCATGTATTGATGAAACATTGGTGTATTCCATGATTGAGCGATATAATAGAGTTGATTGAAATTATATGCATGATTTGTATGATTGTTAAATACGGTGTGAAGGTTAGTTGGAGATAGAAAATTTGGTGAAATAGAGGAATAGGTGGACTGGAATAGGCACACAAAGGTGTTTGGGTAGTATAGTGGAATAGTGTCTATTGGCTCACTAGAGTGACACCATGACAACGGTCTATCAACTCTATGATATGACACCACGACGGGGGTTATCGTCAAGTCCTTCGAGGCCACACCTCAAAATAGGTATAATGTGTAAGACTGTAGATGGGCTATGATAACATATGAAGTCCTCTAGGACAGTTGACATGAGATTATAATGTGTAAGACCATAACTGGGCTATGGAAACATATGAAATCCTCCACGACAATGAACATGAGGTTATAATGTGCAAGGCCATAGCGGGGATATGGAAACATATTAAGGCCACCAGGAAAATGGACTAGGAAGCTCATCAAGGTATGAAAGGAAAAATCACTGCATGACTCATACGGCCAGTAGCATGATAGAATGGTCATGGCGCATCTGAGAGTACGAACAAGCAGGATAATGTGGGGATCTGCCAAAATTCAACGGCAAGCGGAGCTGATAGAAATGTAAGAATGCAAGTATGTATGAAAGAAAGGAGAAGTTATTTTAACTAATTGGTAGACATAGTACCACAGTTAAGTGTCCGATCAAGTTGATGAGTAGTCAATTTTGGCTAAGAAGGTTTCGAAAGAGATTATTGTAGTTGGAATCCCAATTAGTGATCGATAAAGTGGTAGCCAGACAAGTAGGTAGTCCATCAAAGGATTATATTGAAGAAGAAGTCTACCCAAAGCTAATTGAATGATAAAGCCCGCCAAGGATTTACAAAGAAAAAAGATGCCCGTCAGGACCTTCAGGCACGGGATAGTCCACTTGGGACGAACGGAAGTAGAAGTTGGCCAAGGACAATTAAAGAAGGAGCTTGTCCACAGAGGGAAGCTATTTGATTTTGGAAGCATCGTGGTAGATTGGACCAAAAAGGGGAAGCATTTCGGGACCATCTGAAGTTATGAGTACACCAAAGAAGTGGGGTGTTTATTCGCCACTCATGCTATAGATTCAAGGTCACAAACAGTGGTAACTGTAAATCGATTCTCCTTTAAGAAGAGATTCATGTACAGGATATGACATAAGGAGTTCTGTACGGAATGGGGGAACAAATTGAGAAACCAGTAGTTATAAGAAACCATCTATTAGTCGGCAATTAGCAATCTTTAATATGGGTATTCACATATACAACTTCTCCATGATGAGTCGAAGCAAGAACACAAGTGAGGAATTTGAGCTAAAGCTAGATGATGTCAATACCCGCAAAAAGGAGTTTTTAAGGAAACTATGATAACAAACATGTTATTCGACAAGATTGTTGTAACATGCCAAACCCGATCCTATAATAGGATCTGAGAATGGTGTATTACTACTTGAAAACAAGCTAACTGAAAAAAATTTTGGAGAAAGCTTTGAAGAATTCTTGCAAAGTTATAGATATAATTTAAGGAAATATCATCAATTTGAAAATAAAACACAATTCATATGGTGTATAAATTCAAATATGGTAGCCTCATGAATAGAATGTATTAACTTAAACCCAATTATTAGTACTTCATAAAAACCTCATCAAAATGGAGTCTTAATGAATAGAAGTTATTTGTACACATCATTTTCAAAATACACCTATATGCCACATGCATGATACAGACACAAAGCAATCATCTCACAATCTTAACAGCACTCTAGTGTAGTTCTTGAATAAAATCTTCCTTCAATCATCAAATCCTAAGAAGGAAAAAGGATAACAGAGTAAGTTCGAATGAACTTAGTGAGTTCCAAAAAGAAATCATACATTACATCACATAATAAATTATCTAAACCCTTCTGGAGAACACACACATATAACAAAGAGTAGGCCCACTAGAGTATACAGGATACAGACAAACTCATAACACCAACTCATATCACTTAGGCATATACTGTAAGCCAAATTAACAAAACTCATATAGAGCCATCTTTATACTAGCCACGTACCTAGAATTTAGGATTAGAAGCATATCTTTCAGACTTATTCACATTCATTCTCTTCTTATCTCCTTATATCATTTTCATTCAAAATAGCATGTTTTATTGTGATTTGCCAATCCATTTTGCAATATATCTATCCTACCAAAGCCTCCTCAAACATATCTCCACTTCTCCTTCATTACATATCAGATCATATCATTTCATACATTGCAGAAGTAGATGGTAGTGGCTTAAGCATGAAGAATGATGTTTACTTCATTTTACTGGCAGATTGTACTTCGACTGATAACTGTGAATAACCATTATCCACACACACATCTTTCAGTCATCATTCACTCACACACTTTTCATCAATTATAGAGGAAGAATACTTACCTTACACGAAAAAAAAAAACTACAGCACATGGAAATAAGAAGGAACTCACCAAAAACTCTAACACAGGTCGATAAAATAAGTCATTTGCCCTTATCACTTGGACCCTTGTTATCTTTTTGAGCTAAAATAAAGATAATTAAACATAACAATTTATCGATCTATCAAATATGATCATGCTTGCAAGAACCAATAACACTTAAACAAGAAACATCAAGTTTCCTTCCTTGCACACCATTCTGACACTTGTTCATGCAAAACAAAGAACACGTAAATGACTTAGAGAATAACCTAGGGTTCATTAGTAATTACCAGTAAGCTGGTACTAACGTATGAGTTAGTTGAATACTGCGAACCTTACCTCAAAGAGGTTTTCTGAACTTAAGTTTTCTAAGAGTTTTCAGAGAAAATGAAGAAAGAAGAAGAAAACACAAAGGTGTTTAGAAAGACCACCGCTATCCTTATATACTTATGCTCGAAAACAAGGATTAAAGGAAAAATAAGATAATTCTACTAACTTTCTTGATTCTCACGATTAAGTGCTCTTAACTTAATTAAGTCTTATCATCTATAGTAGTCTAGTTCCGTTCTAACTAAGTCTCAACTTAACTAACCAAATTACCATACTTAAATAATAAACAAATCTAAACAATTGTGAACTTACTGATTTCACACAAAACATCTAAGTTGGGTGATACTTACAGAAGAGTCTGCCAAACCACACAATACGCCAAAACAAAGAGTTCGCCAAATGACGCATCACATAGAATCCTATACTTAGTCAAGACAAACACTTTACTTACTAATATATAGCTTTATTTTACCAATAACATACCAAATAGTAACCTAATATAGAGACTTCGTTGGGTGGGCTGTTACAATTGCCAACGGGTTGTTCAAAAAAAAGTAAAGGCATTAACGTCGCCATGGAAAACCAATGATAATTCCTAAATCTCTTAGGGTGTTTCAACTCTATATAAAATTTATTATTCACTCGCCAAATTAAGATTTTTATATGAGTACAGTTGTTTAGAACCTCACTAAGTTCTTCTAGGCTTATTTTGTTCTACTTTAAATGCAAAATTGAGGCATGACACTTGGGATATGGAAGGATAAAGCTAGATAATGCCAAGTCCACGTGAACAGCGTTATAAAATTATTTGTATATAGAGGGGCACCCTTAGAGGATACTCCTAATGGTATAAATAAGATTAAACTACTCAAAACTATAAGTTACGAGTCATTGTATTTATAAACATATCAACCCAGTAGGGTGTACTAATTGTAAGAATATTAATACTCGTATAATAGAGAAATTAAATTGAAGTTTCAATTTTTTGAGAAAGATTGTCACCTAAGAAGTAAATTTAAAGTTGAATGGATTACAATGAGTGTGGAAATTTGGTGGGGTCTAAGTCATAATTAAAATCAAATTAAGAAATCCGTTAAGTAATCTAGTGTAATTGTTATATTTGGTATCTAGACCTGGCGATCAGGTCGAGTATAAGATGTTATATATTCTATCATCCACTCCAAATTAAGCTATGTCACATTAGAAACATCACAAGTAAATAAATCCACAAACAAAATCAAGATTTGTCTACTTGGGTCATTTCTGATGTACTAATAGCCCAATCAATCACATCTATGTCTTTACCTTCTCGGAGTTATTCGCTCTGATACTCACGAAAAACTATTGCCCAATTAGACTTTATAGATGACATATTAGTCTTTCAATTAGTTCGTTCATTTCTGATTAGACTAAGGACATGTTTAGGTTCATCTACTAATATAAGTTGTCTTTCCATATTACTATCCGACCACATAATATCGCTTAGTATTAGTTAAACGTTAGATAACTAGTGATCCAATATTTGCTTTCATTTTACTTTGCATGCAAAAACCATTAAGGACAATATACAAAGGGTATTAATGTAATTAATGGATATTATTAAACCAGTTTGTTCAATAAATACAAGTGTACATAAACAAAAATACTACACTTAGGGTACCAAATCCAACAAATATAATATCCGGATATTAAATCAGTCTTGTAGAACACCAATGCACCATTTAACTAATCAAACAAATCATCGATACGTGACGACGGATATCTGTTCTTGATTGTCAATTTATTCAATTGTCAATAATAAATACAGAGCCATATCAACCTATCTTTCCTTTTGATAAATAACACCGGTGCTCTCCACGGCGATATACTAGGATATATAAATCGACGGTCCAAAAGATCTTTCAATTGAACTTTTAGCTCTTTGAGCTCCATTGGCGCCAGACGTTAAAGAGGGAATCCTTTCAACTCTTCTAAAAACACATCCAGAAACTCGTATACTATTTGGATCTTATCTAACATGCTTTCATCTAAATTTGAGGTAATGACATAGGCCATATATGCCTCACAACCCAGATTCAAAAGCTTATTAGCTCGAACTAATGAAATGATACAAGTGGAATCACTCGATTTCATGCGATTAAATTTAATAATCTCACATTCACAACTCTAAACAGAGAACTTCTTTTTACGATAATCCAAGATCACATTATGTTCGGCCAACCAATCCATTCCCAATATTACATCAAAATCTCCAAATGACATAATCAACAGAGAAACTGGGAATGACTTATTATTGATCTCCAATGGACAATGTTTACACACTTGGTTAATGAGCATAGATTATACTAAAGGGTTAGTAACAACTATTGCTACGCTTGATAATTCAAATTATAATTTTTCTAATTTCATAAAGCTAGAGTTAACATATGAATGCGTAGAGCCAGGGATAATTAAAGCATGAACGAGTACAAAACATAAAAGAAATATACCTACTACAGCATCGGTAACATCACCGACATCTTTGGTTCAAACCACATAGGCTCGAGCAGGAGCTCTAGCTTCAGAATGTCATTTTGCTGGATTAGTTTCTTTCCTCTGACTACCCTTCACAATTCAACCACTATGAGAATTACCCCGACCTTTCGTTGCAAAAGCATATCTCTTAGTTGGTGCAGACACATCATTAACTTTTCTTAGCCAATCTCGGTCTAAATGCTTTAGGGATTGGCATCGAAAACATACTCATGTTTTCTTCCAGCATTCATTTCTTTGCCTTTTTCAACAATGCTTGAAATTTAGAATGCTCGCATCTCTTGCAGGACCCCTAGTACTGCCAACGATTACTGGTGTTGTCTCAACCGATCTTTTCTTTACCTAACATTTGATGGAATTAATCTTCAAGAATATGAGACTCTCTAGCTCTCTTAGGAAAAATTTACGAACTAGCGATGCCGAGTCTTTTTCTAAATGCTTGAGAACTCTCAATCTTCTTGTCAAGACCCATGGCTTGCTCAACCATCTTTGGTTATTCATCTAGATCGACAAATACTATAAGTTTTTGTAAAACTAATTGATCTCGAAGCTAGTCTCTCATTCCTTGAAAGAACCATTTGCAACATTCCCCTTCAATTGGCACTAATTCTAGAGCATACTTACTGAGTCATAAAAGCTTTCGTTCGTAGTCGACTACTAATATATCTCCTTACTTCAAC
>JABEZY010258496.1:0-10664 GCA_013467495.1 Gossypium gossypioides | reverse complement strand
CTATTAGTTAAAGGGCTCTATTGGCTATGGAATTTTAAAGTGACTGGACTTAATGGATAATTAGACCATTAGTGTGGTTAGTGGATATCATGATGAGGTTTTATTGAAATTATTAATGTTTTTAAAGGAAAAAATGGTAAAATAGTAAATAAAACATAAAAAGAAAAGAAAAAAAAAGAAAGTATCATCTTCTTCAACTGAATTCATCATGGAAGCATGCTAGGGTTCGGCCAAACTTAGTCTCACTTGCATGGTGTGAAATTTTGTTCTATTTTTAATGATTTTTATGTTTCTGGGATCGTTGTAGCTTAATCTAGCTAACAGAAGAATCAATTTGTAAAACTATTAAAGATTTAGGGTTGTGCCATGAATGTTATTGTTTGATTCTTGATGTTCAATGAAAGATTATGAGTCATTGTTGATAAATAAACAAGTTATGTAAAGTGATTTTTGATGAAAATGGCATTTAGGGACCTGTTTGTAAAATTAGTAAAATTTTAAGTTAAATCTATGAAATGATGGTTTGTATGGGTTGATATAGGTCCCTAGAGAAATTGACTAGCTTGAAAAAAGGATAAACATGCTTAGACTTCAATTTATGAGCTTAAGGACTAAATTGTAAAGAAGTTAAAATGTTAGGGGCAAAATAGTAATTTTTTATAAATATGAAATATGGACTGAATTGAATAATAGAGATATTAAATGGATTGAATTTGTCTATTTAGATTAAGATAGACCGCGTACAGATTTAGATCGGGGAAAAGCTAAAGCCTCAGATTAGTTCAACTTCGTTTTACGCCCTAGTAGACGAGGTAAGTTTGTAGTGTTTTAATATGTAAATGAATTTATAATTGTGTAATTATATTATGTTTCTTTCATTATTATGTATTTGGAAGAATATTGTTGAATTGCCCCTATTTGTACTTCGGTACCCCTAAATTGCACATACGTGCCCCTATTTATACTTCAGTACCCCTGAATTGCACATATGTGCCCCTATTTGTACTTCGGTACCCCTGAATTGCACATGCATGCCCCTATTTGCACTTCGGTACCCCTAAATTGCACATACGTGCCCTTGTTTAGACTTCGGTAATTCTGAATTGAATAATATATGATCGTATTTAATTTATTGTGAGATTAAATGATATACTATGTTCTCACTAAGCTTTATAAGCTTATTTGTTCTTGTGGATTGTTTTGTAGGTCGTTGTTGCTGACACTTTTAACGGATCAAACCTTTAGCTCACACTATCCATCGATATTGGTAGTTTTTGTATCTCCTAGGGTAGTGGCATGTATAAACTTATGTAGTTGAATTTGTGGTTAAAATGTATTTAGGATGCTTTAAAATGGTGTTTGATGAATATGTATATAATAACTAAATGTGTTTGTGTTTTGGTGTCATGTATGCATAATAGGTTATAATGCTTGCTTTAGAAGGTACCTTTGGTCATATTTGATAATGGATGAGAATGGTATATTAGTATCATTTGATGGTTTGTGTTATTGAGATACTTATTGTTGTATGTTTAGTAAGTTCTTGGAACTAGTAGTTGAGGAATAGTAAGTGGTAAAATTTGTATGTTTAGGTAGGTTTTGATTATTGAAATTGAGGTTCCTTGAATGGCATATTGGTTAGTTGATTTAGGACTCTTGAATTGGTATTTATATATATGTTTTGATAAGGTCTTGTTGCCTTGAATATGTGCACAATTGGCCTAGAGGGTCATGCATGAGATGGTGTTGGAATTTTCTCGATTTTGGGCAAATTCATGTCCACACCGCCTGAGACATGGGCATACGACTCAGTTGTGTGTGACACACAGCTTGACGACACGGCCGTGTGTCCCCTGTAGATTCTATTGCATGCAAGTTAGTCAGTTACACGACCTGGCACATGGGTGTGTGGGGCTACTTTGAGAGTTACACAGCCTGGCACACGGACATGTAACTTGGCCGTGTGACTCTACTCAAAGAGTTACACGGGCTGGGACACAGCAATGTGACCCCTACAGCCAAATTTTCCTAACTTTTTCTTGAACCTTCCAAATGTTTTCAATTTGGTCCCGCATTATTTCCAAGTTATTTTTAAGGTCTCAAAGGCTCGATTTAGGGTCGATATGTATGTGAATAAATGAATTATGTTATGATTATATTAATGTATGAAATGTATGTTGTAATGTTTCGTTTGTAAGGTAATGCTCTCTAATCCCTATCCCGACGACGGTTACAGGTTAGGGGTGTTACAAAGTTTTACAAAAGAATTTTTAGTTTGTTTGGAGCAACCAATGCCAAGAAAGTTTCAAGAAATTGAAACTGATGTTGACTGAGCCGTCAGTTCTAACTTTGCCTGAATTGGGGAAAGACTTTGTGGTTTATAGTGATACTTCTTTGAGTGGTCTAGGTTGTGTTCTAATGCAAGATGGAAAAGCGATTGCGTATGTGTCTTCCCAGTTAAAATCACACGAACGCAACTAAAGATTTGGATGTATTATCTTTATGGTGAAAAATGTCATATTTTTACCGATCACAAAAGCCTTAAATATCTCCTAACCCAAAAGGAGTTGAATTTGAGACAGTGTAGTTGGGTTGAACTTTTGAAAAATTATGATTGTGTTTTGGATTACCACCCTAGTAAAGCTAATGTCGTATTTGACGCGTTGACCATAAAGGCAGCAGTTGAGTTGCGGGTGATGTTCGCTCAACTTAATATTAACAATGGCGACAATTTGTTGGCTGAGTTGAAAGTCAAACCGGTGTTATTTGACCAAATCAGAGCAGCACAGTTAGTTGATGCCAAGTTGGCAGAAAAAAGAGAGATGGTTTAAGATAGCTTGACAGAAAACTTTAGCATTGATGTTTGTGACTGTCTGAGGTTTCGTTATCAAATTTGTGTTCCAGATGTTGCTTAATTGAAAGAATTAATACTTTGTGAAGCTCATAATAGCCCTTTTTCTTCGCACCCTAACAGAACGAAAATGTATCGCGATTTGCGGGAATTGTATTAGTCGCTCGGTATAAAAAGAGAAATAGTAGAGTTTGTTGCCAAATGCTTAACTTGCTAGCAGGTTAAAAGGGAACATCAGGTTCCTACTAGACTACTTCAACCTATTTCGATTCATAAATATAAATGGGAACACATAACGATGGATTTCATAACATGGTTACCATTATCTCCGTGCAAGAAGAATGTTTTTTGGTTAATATTTGATCGACTTACAAAATTAACCCATTTTGTTTTACTTAGAATAGATTGGTCACTTCTAAAGCTAGTTGACGTACACATTTGAGAAATAGTCACGCAATACCTATATTGATTATCTCTGATCAGGACCCTCGATTTAGTTCAAGATTTTGGAAACAGTTGCATGAATCTTTAACTACGAGACGTAACTTTAACACAACTTTTCACCCACAAACGGACTGGCACTATAAGCATGTTATTCATATTTTAGAAGAAATGTTAAGAGCCTGTGTAATTGATTTTGAATTAGATTGGGAACATTATCTACCGTTGACCAAATTCGTGTACAATAATAGTTTCCAGTCGAGCATTCAAATGGCTCCATATGAAGTATTATATGGTCATAGGTATCGAACACTTGTTTGCTGGTTAGAATTGTGTAAAAGAAAATTGGTTGACCCCGAATTAATTTGTGAAATGGATGATAAAGTTAAGTTAATTTGAGATAGATTGAAAACAACTTTTAATAGAAAGAAATCGTACGCAGACTTGAAACATCGAGACATCGAGTTTGTTGTGGGTAACAAAGTGTTTTAAAGGTTTCACCATGGAAGAAAGTACTTTGATTCGGCCAGAAAAGAAAGCTGAGCCCTCGTTTTATCGGATTGTACGAAATCACCAAAAGGGTGTGACCAGTTGCATATCGGTTGACATTACTAGTAGAGTTATAGAAAATGCATGATGTTTTTCATGCATCAATGCTCAGGAGATGCCGATCAGATTTGTCTCATGTTATTTCATAGGAAGAAATTGAAATTCAACCTGATTTGTCATACGAGGAAGAACCTATCGAAATTCTAGCTCACGAGGTGAAAGAATTATGAAACAAATGCATACACTCGTGAAAGTCTTGTGGCGTAGCCACAATGTCGAGGAAGGGAGTTGATACTTAGAAGAGACGATGAGATTGCAATATCCCCATCTCTTGTCAAGTACATTTCGGGGACGAGATTTCTTTAGGGGGAGATTTGTTACAACTCGGAAGTCAATGGAATCGTGAAGTGTGGTTTTGGGACCCCGTTTACGTAAATCGAATTCGTAAATATTTTTATTAAATATTTACGGAGCTATGTTAGGAGTGAATTCAATTTCGGATAAGTAATTTTGTTGAATTAGTGATTAATTTAAATAAAAGAACTAAATTGTATAAGTGGCAAAAATGTAATTTGCTAAGGAATTATAATTAGAACTTAAAATAAAGGGTTTACATAACAATTATACATTAAATTACAAACATATGGTCGGTTGAAGAATCGAATATGTTTTTATATTATAAAACATTAATTAAATTATAAAATAAAAGTTCAATTAAATTAAAACAAAACATTAAACAAAATATTAATAAAACAAAAAAAAAGTGGATTGAAAGAGAAAACCAAATTCTTTCATCCAAAATGTAAAGGGAGAAGAAGAAATTCACAGACTAGGGTTCTTGATTTTTCAAGCTTCAATTGGTTAGTCAATTTAGTCCCCTTTTCTTGTAATTTTTATGTTTTGGGAATCCCAATAGTTCGAGCTAGCCAACCCATGTCATAATTTTTAGTATTTTAAAGGTTGTGAGTTTTAATATTGATGGATAGTTGAATTTTTTTGTGGTATTTAGATAGATTTTGAGTTTAGTTTAGAAAGAGGACTAAATTGCAAAGTTAATTAATGATTTTGTGCAATAAGGACTAAAATGTATAAATTATGAAATTTATGGTATAATTAAAAAATAAGAATTCATATAGGGACTCTTGTGAATTCGATATTAAATTAGAGAGCTAAAATTGAAAGTTATGTTAGTCTCGATTTTGGGGACTAAATTGAATAAAATGCAGAAGTGGCATAAATTAGAAATTGATTGTGGATATGGCTATACATTGATAACTTTATGTGTTGTTCTTAGTCCGTAACTAACGTCGACCCAGATTCGTCGAAAAAGAAAAGAAAAGACAAGTTGTCGACGAATAGCTTAGAGTTTATGGTTTGTGTTTCTATAATCTGAACTATTTCAATTGTGGCATTTACATATTGCATTAATTGGTAAGTTTATAAGGTGAGTTAGTTCTTTGGAATAATGTTATGAACTGCTAAATTTGCATTGAAATGATGTGATTGAATGATTAATGGTGACATGGTATTAAATTGCATAATTGTAAAAATAATGTATATTGTATATATTGTATGTGAAATTGAATTTGATATGGAAATGAAACGTGTTGTTATGTATATGAATGGATGATTTAATTAGTGGATTCGTCATATAAAATTGAAGAATTGGTTTATAAATTAAATTGAGAAAAACTATTACCCTATTAACTATTAGTGTAGAGTTGGGTATAATTGGCATGTCATAGGATAGAAAGAGTTCAGGGTTATATGACTACGTGCCAGGGAGTGTTGGGCACCCCATTCGTCGGTTATACCGACCAGTGCTAGGTACATTTATTTGTTAGTCTTTATCGGCCAGTGCAGGGTGCAATTCATTATTAGGGATTTATGTCAGGCACCGGGTGCCAATTTGGTGTGTTAGTTGGATCTGCGTATCCATCCGATTCTGAGTCATGTTAATAGGGAATTAAAAATGAAAATTGGAACCATGATGATGAGATATTTGAGTTTAAGTTGATCGTGAACTTTGGATGTATTCAATGATATATGAAATGAAATTGTCATATCCTAGCATTGGTAAAATGTGATGGTTTTGATAAATGAGTAAGTGAATTGCTATATAGAAATTGCTATGTTTCACCTCATTATTTATGTTCACTTGTGCATTATTATGTATTAGATTAAATGTTAATATTCGAATTATAGAAATACCACTGAGTTATACTCAACATACAGTTTTGTTTTCCATGCGCAGGTTAGGTACTTAAAGAATCGATTGTCGATCTAGTATCCAGCGGCAATCCCAAACTCATGTGTTGGTGAATTGTTCTTTCTGGTCTTGGCATGTACCTAGGGATGTTTTTATACTTATAATGGTAATTATGTGTTTTTGTTGGCATTTTGAAGGCTATGCGTATATGTATATGTATGAATGTGATCTTAATGGTCTTGTTGTTGATAACTTGTTAGGTTGCTTTGTTTTTATTCCTAATGTTCAAATGGATGAGATAATATCATGGTATGCATTTTGTTTTGATTGATGCTTGGATATGGAATGCTGGATGATAACATTTAGGTTATGTTTAGGGATGTTTTGGAAAGTTAATGCTTAATATTGGAGATTGATTGAATGGCTAATTGGTGCTTGAGATGTTGAAGATGAAATATCATTTAGTGACTATTGAATTGGTATTTGTATGTTATTTTGGTTGTGCTTTGTGTAATGGAAATGGTTGAGGTGCCTTAAAGGGATATTGGTATTATTGTGCGTATATTCATTTGGTTAGCATAAAATTATGAATTGATGTGTCAATTTTGACAAATTAGTTAGGCACATAGGATGGTGATTTTAAAGGATGTTTTGGGCTTCTTTTGATTTGCTTTTTGAAGTGGTTGAATATGCTTTAAAACGGGTGACTTTTAGCCTAAGTAATATATGTTAGAAATCTTATTTTGAAAGGTAACTATAGGTTCACACGGCCTGGCACACGACCGTATGCCATACACAGGCTAATGGTATGGTCGTGTGGTCTGTAAAAATTTAAGTGATTTTGGTGCACACGGGCACATTGAGTTACACGGTTTGCTTAGACGATCGTGTCACCCATCCACACATCCATATGACCCACTCACACGGCCATGTGGCCTATCTGACATGGGCACGCTCTTGTACATGATTTAGTGACATGACTGTGTGGTTCACCACACACGAGCTAAGCTTTCACACACAGCCAGGGGATACAGCTGTGTGGCCCCTGTATGCAGATTTTTCTCAACCTTTTGTTTTTTATTCAATTTGATCCTTGTTCATTACCGAATTATTTTTAAGCTTCCGTATACTCAATATTTACCTAAAATAAAAAGAAAATTTATTTATACATGCTCATATGTGATTATTTAATATTTATTTGAGATTTTTATTAATAAACTATACGAAATTGTTTGGTAATTGTTCGAAACATCTTATTACTTGGGTCCAGTGACCAGACCATGTAAGGGGTGTTACATACATGGTGAAGTATGACACCCTTGTAAGATGTTGTCTACTTCTTCTTCAGCTACACATCTTCGTACTAACTGATCTACACATTACCGAAATACATACGGTTCTTCCCAAATATATTTTTTTATTCATGCATGATTCTCTTCTTTTGTTGCCATGATGCATCTATCGAAAATACTCCTCTAACAATATTATTCACATAGTCTGCATACCATGGTACCTTACTGTCCCTACACCCTACTTGACGTATATCTACCCGAAATAGCTGTTCATCGATAAAAGTTTCTTTTATTTCTTCAGAGTTTTTCTCCCTCATCTCATTTTCTATTCGTGATAAATGATCTGCGATTTGATTTTTTGTTCCTTTTCTATCCATGATCCACAATTCAAACTCTTGAAATAATAAAAACTCACCTCATTAATCTAGCTTTCGTTTCTTTCTTTTTCATGACATATTTCAATAAAGAGTGATCAATGTAGACAAAAACTCTATTGGCCATTAAATAAGGACGGAAATTTTCACATGCAAATACAATACCAAGCATTTCTTTTTCAATAGTAGTATAATTACACTGTGCGGAATTTAATGTCTTGTTTAATGAATAGTGCAAAAGATATTATTCTTCTTTTGTCTCAGTACTACCCCTACAACATAATCACTAGCATCGCACATTATAATAAAGGGCTCTGACCTATTAGGAGTAATAATGATAGATGGAGAAATAAGTTTTTCTTTTATTACCTCAAAAGCTTGAATGTAGTCCTGATCAAGTACGAAGGGTGTTTCCTTCTGAAGAAGTTGATTCAACGATTTAGATATATGAGAAAAATATTTTATAAATCTTCTGTAGAACCCAACACGTCCTAAGAAATTTCTTACTCCCCAAGCTGTTGTGGGATTGGGAAGATTCTTGATATCTTCAATTTTTTCCTTGTTCATTTCCAATATTTTTCTTGATATTTGATGTCCTAAAGCCAAACCATCTTTTTGCATAAAGTGGCATTTTTCCCAATTGAGCACCAAGTTGGTTTCTTCGCATGTTCTTAGTACTTTTTCAAGGTTCTGCAGACATTTCCAAAAGAAGTCCTCATATATTATGAAATCATCCATAAATACATCGAGGCGTTCTTCCGGCATATCGACAAAAATGGTAGTCATGCATCTCAAAAATGATGCTGGAGTATTACATAATTTGAATGGCATTTGTTTGAAAGCGTGTGTACCGAAAAGGCATGTGAATGTAGCTTTTTCTTGATCGATTGGATGTATAGGAATCTAATGATATCCAGAGTATCCATGAAGAAAATAATAATACTCCTTCCCAACTTATTTATCCAACATCAGATCAATAAAAGGAAGAGGAAAATGATCCTTTTTTGTTGCGTAGTTTAATTTCTGCTAGTTAATGTATACCCTCCAACCAGTGACTATCTTTATTGGGATCAACTCATTTTTTTCATTCCGAACAACTATTAATCCTCCTTTCTTTGGAACACATTGTGTATGGCCCATCCATTCACTATTAGAGATTGCATAAACAATATCGGCGTCTAACCATTTAAGTAATTCATTTTTCACCACTTCTTTTATAGTTGGATTTAACCGACACTGTGCATCCACCATTGGTTTCTTCTCTTCTTCTAATTTGATCTTCTATTGACACAGTACAGGATTAATTCCCTTAATATCAATGATAGTCCATCCAATTTCTTTTTTATGTGTCTTCAATACACTCAATAATGCCCCCTCTTGTTCAGATGTTAGTCGTACGGCTATTATCACTAGTCAGGTGTTTTGCTCTCCCAAATATACATATTTTAGTTGTTCCAGTAACGACTTCAATTCCAGATAAGGTGGTTTAATAATATAGGGAAACGCTTTTGTTGCGGTAGGGTTTACTTACTCTAGTTGCTCTTTACTTTTACGCCACAAATCAAGTTGAAGAGCTAGTTCATTATTTTCCTGTTCAGCATTATCCAAACTCTCCTCCTCTAGTTTATCTTCATTATGTTCAATAAATTCTACCGTTGTTGATTCTAGGTAATCAAATGTATGTTTTTTAAGCGTATCTTCAGCCAAGTTGGTGTTTTCTATTTCTTTGGTTATTCTCCATGTGAGTTCGTTTGTACTGACCTTCTCCAATGTGTCAATAATTTCTCTTCCGATTTTTGACTAAATATTCCATCCATTTATAATATCAAATTGTCTCATGTTCTGCCTATGCAACCCATCATAAAAATGTTGTAATTGGATTGCGAAATTGACACCTCCTCCCAATATTGACCGAATAATTATTTTGAACCTTTCCCAAGCTTTTCCCACTGTCTCAACTGCATCCTGTTTAAATTCAAATAGCTTTTCATATGAACTGATTACTTGGGTTATTGGCACCTCAAGATGTAAGAATAGTTGCACAAATTCAGTCCAAGTTGTGATTTTATCTGGCGGAAGTGCATCCAACCAAGCTTTTTCTTGGCCTTTTAAGGCGAAAGGAATAAGTAGCAATTTGATGACTTTTACTAGAACACCCGTACATGTAATGGTACTACATATGTGTTCAAATTACCGGAGGAAAGCTATGGGATCCTTATTCCTATAATTGTCAAACCTGACATTTGAAGATATCCATGTTAGTAGAGATGGTATTCAAAATAGGGGCTTTGAACAACAGGTCTAGTACTACCAGGTCATAACCAGTTCATACTAGAAGAAATTGCCCCTAATACCTACGTCATTACTTTAGATTTTAGATGTGCTATTATAAATCAAATACTAGAAATTTTTTAGTTTACTTCACTGGTGATTATCGTATATCACCCTTGTTGTGATGTTCGATAACTTATGTTACCTAGGGAAAATTAATTGTCAATCCTTTTGGGTCAGTGGATAGCTTCATGAGTGTGTTTCTCTACTTCTAGTCATGCACGAAAACCAAAATAGGAAATAAAAATGTTAGTAAAAATAAAATAAAAGTTTTATTTATAATTTAAGTATTTCCTAATGTCTCTATTAAAACACAAAAATTAAAATTAATCTAATAGCGCTGCCTCCCCGGCAACGGCGCCAACAACTTGATCGCCTCCGGACGTACCAACGTCTATAGTGTGAACATTGCAACTAAAGATGTAAGAATGAGGCAGCGTCTGCAAGTATACGGGTTAGGTTGTAATAAAGTTTTTACAATGAAGTAGGTGAGTACTCCGAGGATCATACCCAAAGGAGGTGAATACTAAATTAAAGTTAACCTAAACGCAAATAGAATTAATTAGTAATTTAAATAAATTATATTATGATAAAACATAAAAAAGAGATTTTTAGGT